>PVJS01000662.1:84165-120027 GCA_004027185.1 Glis glis | reverse complement strand
AACCCAGGGGCGTTCTACCTCCGCGCTACACCCCTGGCCTTATTTTTTATACTTTATTTTGAAACCAGGTCTCACGAAGTTGTGGAGGGCCTCACTAGGTAGAGAGAGAGAGAGAGAGAGAGAGAGAGAGAGCTGAGGCTGGCTGCGGACCCGGATCCTCTGGTCTCCGCCTCCCAAAGTACTGGGATTACAAGTGTGTGCCACCACGCCCGGCCTATGATTTAATTTTTTAATGCAGAGACTGGAACGGTTATCTCCAATATGTTTTTATTTTTTTAAGGAGAAAAAGATAAAGAGCTAGAAAGAGAAAGATAGAGATACAAATTATAGATAGGATGGATAGAAAGTGATGGGGATGGGATACAGAGAAATAGGGATAGGGATAGAGGTAGAGAGAGACACAGAAGTGCAGTTAGCACTAGAGTGTAAAACAGATGACACTACCCCAGGATGTATGTGTAAAGAAAGTCTCTAGAGTATATACAGGAAGCTGCTGATAATTTTTCTCTCAGGAGCAAGACTGTGGGTTTAATATCAGCTACAGAGTGATAATATGTCTTTAAATTAGGAAGTATTTTAGATATATACATGGTAAAGAATAAAAATAAACATAATTACTCCCCCTATCTGCTTACGAAATAAAACATTACCAAAACATTGTGCTGGGGGCCCCTCCCTTCTGTCCAGGGGTAGCCACGGTCTGTGTGTTTTTGTGTGTGCTGTTGTACAGGAATGGAGGCGGTGTCCACGGCTGGAAGGGAGCCCAGCTGGGGCTGCAAGATGAGAGTTTTCAGTGCGCCCAACAGAGGTCAAGTTGAGATGGAGATACTAGCACACACAGGTGCGAATCCGTAAACAAGTGCAATCATTTTGCATATTTGTAAAATAGTATCCTGATATATATATATATATATCCTTTTACCACTTATATTTTTCTACTCTTCTTATATATTCTTTTTTTTAATTTTTTATGTTCATTTATTGGTGCATTGTAATTATACATTTTGATATATGTCAGGGTATGAACATCATACATGCACACATTGCACATTTAGCCCTCCCTCCAATCCCACCCTATTCCCTCCCCCTCCCTCCCTTTCATGCTCCGGATAGTGACTGAGTCTTATAGGTTTGTGTATGTACATCGTGTGCTATAGTGTGTTTCCCTCCACTCCCCTCCCAACTCCCTCAGTTAGGTCACCTTTTTTGTCCATCTAAAGATTTCTTCTTCTTCCCTTCTAAGTTCCTTCTACATCCCATTCTATCTAGCTCCCACAGAATAGGGGGAACATCCGATTTTTTACTCTTAGTGACTTACTAATATCGCTTAGCATGATGTTCTCTAGTTCTCTTATGTATTCTTGTATGGTTATTTTTCTCACCTTTTCATTTTTCTTATATTTCCCATCCTTCTTCACCTGGAGACAGGCATTCATGAGACCCTCCTTCTCACTGCTTACAGCGATTTGGTTAAGCTTTCTACTGATACTGCACCCTGTACTTGTTTCTATTTGTCGCCAAGATTTGTAAAGTCGCCATGACCATTCTCGTGCATGTTCTTCTCTCGGGGGTGGATGCACACAGAGGAGTGTGATGGTCGGGTTGTATCATAGGGATATTTTCTCATTCAGCCCATCCTGCTCAATGTCTTCAGTTTCCGTAACTATTTGTGTGGTATTCATACTGCTCTGGCTCCATATTTGACCCAACATTTTCTTTTGTAGAAGTTTTTACTTTGGCTTCCGGTTTATGAAATAGTGTCGTATGAAGCCTTCGTTCCCATTTCTGAGTTATTACCGAGATTAGTTGCCTGTGGTAGAAATGACTCTTCAGCGTTCCTGTTTTTAGGCACATGGACGACTGCATTTTGTTGGCCCATTTAAATTCTTTGTGGGTGAATAAAGAGTGGTGTAAATATCATGGGTGTATCCTTCGAAATGTGTGGCTTAGTAACGTCTTTTGGAATGTAGTAGCTTTTGCACGTTGATACCTTCTTACCGGCTATAACATTACATAGGTTTCTATCATTTCCATATCAAAAGCTTTTTTTGCATAAAGTACAAAAATCATGTGGTTCTCCTTTTTAATCTTTAAAGTAGTGAATCACAGGAATAGACTGTCTAATCTGGAATCAGCCTTACATTCCTGGGAGGAACCCAACTTGGATTTTATCTTTTTAATAAATTGTTGGCTGAGGTTTTTAAAAAATTCTATTAGGATATTTCTGTCCATGCCCATAAATAATTTTGATCTGTAGATTTTCTTTTTCACATACCCACATTTGGGATTTATATTATAATTGCTCTATACTTTAAAAATTACCTGCATTCCTTATTTTTATTTTCTTGCAAAGGCTTTTATAAGATTAAGAGTCCATGTTCCTTGAATATTTGATACAAGCCTCATCATTTTCTGTGAATGTCTTAAATGTTGCTCCATTAACATAATGGTTATCTGTCCAAGGAGGGTTTCTATGTCACCTCCAGTGAGATTTGTTAAGTGATGTTTCTGCAGACAATCGTCCAGTCTGTTTATTTAAAGAGTATTAGCAGGCTGTCCCCTGGTTCAAGCAGGATGGTAGAGACCTTTTTCTCCCTGCTAACTGCAATTATACTTAATACCACAATGTACACATGTATTGAAACATCACACTATACCCCATATATATAGTTATTATATATGTATATATAATTATTCTGTCAATTAAAATCAAAATAAAACTAACTACACACACACACACACACACACACACACACACACACCCCACATCCAACTCAGAATAATGCAAGAGACAACCAAAGGAGACACCTGGAAAAAAGTAGGAGGGAGGACAGCTCCTTACTCTCAGGGCCCCAGGCATGGAGGAAGAGCACAGTAGTGGGTCATCTCAGTTTCTCCACCCAACACCAGCAGGTGGCCCACATCCAGCACTGCCCAACCCCCAAACCAGCACAGAAGGCAGCTCAGGTGGCTGTTTGCTGTTTGCGGGGCTCTTTTTGACCCCCTTAGCTGGAGGTGTGGGAGACCTCAGTTCAGCCAGGCACCGGCTCTCCTCCTTCCCTCGGTCTAAGGCAGCTGTCTACCACCAGATGGTACTGCCAGAAGGAAAAACCAGCAAGAGGGACCCCAGAACAATCCTTATTGTTATTATCCTTATTGTTCTGGGGTCCCCAGCAAGCCTGTTCATGCACCCCTCTTATGCCAAGAGACAAGAGGGCAGTAGGGGAATGACGAGCAGAGGGGCCTGCCTCGGAGACTTTCTCACAGCACAGAGACTCAGGGGCTGCAGGAGACATGAGCAAAAAGGTACTTACCCCACCCTGGAAACAGCCCACATGTCTCTCAACAAGTGCATGGATAAACATACTGGTGCACTTGGAGATAATGTATTATCTGTCCTGACTCAATCTCTCTGCAGGCTTAGGTCACAGTATGAAAAACTGAGTCTGTGGACCCTCTGATCACTTCCTCCTCTCACTTCCTCCTCTCACATGCTGTTCTTTGTTCCACAGTTTTTCCCACCTTTTCTTTTTTTAATTTTTTTTTGTTGTTGTTATTTTGGAGCTGGGGATTAAACCAAGCAACCTGTGCAAACTAAACAATCTCTGTGCTACTGAGCAACACCCCAGCCCTTCAGCTTCTTATTTTTCTCCCCACAAACTTAGTCATTGTTATAATTGATAGTTTTATTTGCAGACAGTATTTGAATAGAGTACTGGCATATTTACAAAATTTCTGCTCGTAACTATTTCTAGAATATGGACAAAGACCTTGAAACATTGTTTTCAAAACAAACGCAAATGAAGAATAAAATGGGGATGTTTAATATAAATTTTATTAGATTCCAGAGAAGAAAATAGAAGGAATTCGAAGAGATAAAATTCAAAGATATAAGAATAAGAGCTTTCCTGAAGTGATAAAATTTGCAATTTCAGGAGTCTGTCTCTTGTTTCGGGCTGTTTGGAAAATTTGCCTTTGTAGTTCTGCAGCTTCCTCATAATGTGCTTACTAGAAAAGAAGAAGGTAGGCTGGGCGTGGTGGCACACGCTTGTAATCCCAGTACTTTGGGAGGCGGAGACCGGAGGATCCCGGTTCACGGCCAGCCTCAGCTCTCTTGCTCTTTCTCCCTGTCTCTCTCTCTCTCTCTACCTAGTGAGGCCCTTCGCAACTTTGTGAGACCCGGTTTCAAAATAAAATAAAAAAATAGGGCCGGGGGTGTAGTGCGGAGGTAGAACGCCCCTGGGTTCAATCCCTGGTACCGCAAAAAAAAAAAAAAAGAAAAGAAGAAGATACATCATGCAAACTGTTCTGCTTGTTGCAGCATTGGCCAGCATTTAAAAAACTTTTGTTGTTTTTGTTGCTGTTGTTCTGTAGAGGAACCTTAAATTTCAGGGAGCATGCAAAACCAAATGCTAAACTTGCTGCAAAAATATGCTTTATCTGTTGAATCAAAAACAGCAAAGTACTCTTGTCTTGCCATGTTTGAAATGCAGTAAGTCATGAGCAACTGCTTTTAATTCTGAACATCTTGACCCATATTCTTCACCTGTAATTTTATTATAAATTAGAACGCATATATTTTATGCTGTTGTATTTTAAGACTACCATAATTAAGATTAATTCTCTCTTTTGAGCACACACACACACACACACACACACACACACACACACACTAATAATTTTGGTAGGTGTTGTCTGTTTTCATTTCTCCTGAGGTTTAACCTCATTTATCCATCTTTTTTTTGAAGGAGTTATTGCACTAATCATGAGTTATGTACCTCCTGTGACTAATATGGTCACCAACTGACCACAGGTACTAATCACATGGCATTCTGTACATACCAGGGCACAGGGACAAAACACAGCCAAAGAATTTATTAGAAACACAAGCAAGTTTGGTATCAACTTGCCTCTAATTGATTATAATTGGATGAAGTATTTTAACATAGCTGTTCAGATACAAGATATGCTGGAACAAGTTGCTTGTATTCTAAGTTGCTATACCTGGAAACTTTTACTGGAAAGTTCAAAGGGAATACACACATGCGAGAGAGAGAGAGAGAGAGAGAGAGAGAGCGAGCTTCATGCTATAGGATTGTAAATTGGACACTAACTTTCATTTTGCACTTGCTCCATGAGCAATTGAGCACTCCTGGTTTCCAAAGTCCAGAGCATCTCAATGGGGCTCTTTATTCACTTTTTCTCTAAACTGATGTAATACTACCTAGTAAACCCTACTCTTCCCTTTAGGCAATCTTTGTGCTCATCTGTGTAATGCAATGACGTCAAACCTGTGCAAACTTAAGTTTCCAAAGTGAATTCCCTACCAGACCTACCTACCCCTCTACTTTATTTCTTTTAAACCATCACTTTTAAGAATATTTGGCATATAAAAGTGGGGACCACCTGTACTTCTGGGGGTCATTTTGGTAGAACAACACTGGCACCTAGTGGCAGGTGTTATGGAAGGAAATGCCTCCCATCGCAAGCCCATGCAGAAACAGGAATCCTCACAGCCCCATCCTCTGGTTCTCGGGCCTTGGGTTCACTAGTCTTAATAACAGGCATTTTAATTGCTCAAGCCACAGAGTTCTAGTTCTCAAAAACAGGATAACAATAAAATGTTATGCCTCCTTTTGAGAATACAAGTACTAGTTTATAAATGTTATCCTGGTCAGAGTGGTTGGTCCTAGAAAAATGTTGATGATGTCATCATTGGTCAACATCATCCTGTCTGATGTGTTTGAGAAGGTAACAAGAAGGGAAAACAACAAACACATTTTTTCTTGTCCTGCAGGAATTTTAGACCTGATCAGGGTGATGGGACATTTTTTAAATCAATTTATATATTAAAAGATATTTATGGAGTGTGCCCCTGGGACATAGTTGGAGAAAGAAGCAAGACAGGACAGAAGCTCTCAGTCTCCCAACAGAGGTAAACCAAGCAGCCAATTAGCCATCCTCCAGATGTAAAGGGATAAATACAGGGGAGAGTTATAGAAACAAATCTCTGAGGGTGGCTCGTGCGGGCAGAAGCCGTGGCACCCCAGGCTTTGCCACAAACTGGAGAATAGCCAGAGAGGTGAGCAGGGAGCCGGCCTGAACACACGCTTGGCTGGGCTGTGGGATCCAGTTCTTGGGGGCGGGGCACATCATGAACAGAATGATGGCTGTTTCCTACAAATAAGAAGAAACAGAAGGGAAAGCAAACTTTCAAAGAAAGTGAACAGCGAAAGCCAAAGATGATCTGCACGGTGGTCATAGGCACTGTGCACAGGGGACAAAGACTTCTGGGCTGACTATGGGAAGCCACATCTGTTGGTGGCGAGGCGGGGCTCCCACATACTCACTGAAGAGAGTGCCTGGCCAGGGTCTCAAGTCTCATGGCACAAAGGGGGACAGGCTCCTCAGCCTCTGCAGAGGTGACAATGGTGTGCTAAAAAGGAGAGAGCTATGTCCTTGGTCCTGTCTCTGAAACTGCCTGGAGACATGTTGGGGGGTGCTGGGGAGATGGGGTATCCTGGGTCCTTCTTCAGCCCTGGGAACTTGCCCATGGCATTTGGGGAGCTCAAAAAGGGTCAGACTCAATCTTAGGGTGAAGGGTAAAGGGGTGAGGCTGAGTGGGGCTCCAGGAGGCTCTAGTGCTGGCTCCTGACTGCAGGGTGGCTTGGGAATGGTTTTTTTCACCTGGGTTCTGGGTCCCCACAGCTCTGGCCTCCAGGGCAGTAAGCACAGAGGCTGCTGCAGGCAAGGCGACTCCAGACACCTCTAGGGCCGGCTGCATGGGTGCTGGGTGGGCTGTGGGCCTGACTCTGCTTCACAGTTTCCAGGGGACGGGTCTGCGCGTCTGTGAGGGTGCACCTGATGGATCCCAGCTGGCCCAGGGGGGCGCTCGCGTGAGAAGATGATGTGCTGAGTCGGAAGCACGGGATCTATGGGTTTCTGTGGTTTCTTTCTCTCTCCTAGCTAATCTGTCACCATGACTGAGAAATGTTTTGGAAACATAAATTGTGAGTTACTGTGCACAGACATCCTCTTAGAGTAAGATCTAGTAGCCTCACTGGCTCCGGGCCCTGTGTCTTGGGGCCTCTGCCCTCACTGTCTTGCCCATACTCTCACTTCTCCATGGTCCTCTGAGCTGCAAAGTTTTTCTTTCTTCATCTTTTTCCTCCCTCCCTCCCTCCCTCCCTCTCTTTTTTTTGTTTTTGTTTTTAGTACTGTGAATTGAACAGAGGAGAATTTTACCCCTGAGCTACACCCCTGGCCCTCTTTTTATTTTTTATTTTGAAAAAGGGTCTTGCTAAGGTGCTGAGGCTGACTTCAAACCTGTCATCCTCCTGTCTCAGCCTCCCAAGAACTGGGATTACAAGCGTGCGCCACCATGCCCAGCTTCTGAGCTGCTTTCAAGTGACAATTTCTTCTCTCCCGGGACATATTCACTTACTGTTCTTTCTCCCTAGATGAACTCCGCCCCCTTGTAAAATGGATAGATCCTTATCTGTAGTTAAGTCCCTCTGTGTGTGTCCAGCCCCTGCAGAGCCTTTGTGGACCATCTCCCCTGCAGCAGCCCAGCGCCCCCTGTCACATCACCTGCTTGGAGGCCGGGAGACAGAGTGGATGCAGGTGACCAGGGAGGAGACACATGGCAAGGGAAGGACCCGGCAACCTGTGGCAGCATCTGAATGGCTGATAGGCCATGTGGAGGAGAATCTTCCAGCACACGCCATCCCCAGGGCCCTGCCTCTCACAATGCATTCATTTGGGGGGGGGCACTTGGAAAACACATAAAACAGGGTTAGAATGTTGTTCACTGAACCACCCAAGGCAATGTGAAGAGTGTAAGGAACTGCTGACTACTCATTATTGCACTGAGACTGGAGGTGTGGGTCAGACCCGCCGGGGCAAACTCCTACTGAGCATCCCAGACAAAACACATGCATAGAAAGGGCAGTACTTGTTCATCCTGGAACCCAGGACCACTCCCGTGCTGCCCCTGCCCTCCCTTCCCTTCTCACAGTTCACTACCCTCTGGACTGCTCTACGAAGGACATTTTTGAGGATGTACTCTTTCGTGTCTGGCTTCTTTCACTCAGCACTATGGCTGTGAGAGACATCTAGGATGCATATAGCTATGTTTATTCATTTTTATTCCTGTGTAATATCTCAAGGTACTATTTTTATTATTTATTTATCCTGCTACTGATGGACACTTGGGTTGCTTGGATTTGGTGGCTGCCACAAACATTATTTTTGTAATGTAGCTTTTGGTTCATAAAAGTTTGCATTGCTATTGTGTAAGTAACTAGAGTCAGCTGGCAGATCCCAGGCTGTGTCTATTTAATCTAAACAGATAATGCAAAATTTCTGTGGCAATTTACATCCCCATTAGTACCCATTAGTAGCATGTGAGGGCCGTTGTTGGTCCATGTCTTCACCAACACTTGTTATTATTTATTTATTTATTTATGTATCTATTTATTTATTGAAATGTTAGCTCTTTCTGTGTAGGTGTATCTTTGTGGTTCTTGTTTCATTCCCTTGGTGACTAAAGAAATCGAGCGCATTTCATGTGTATATTGGCCATTTGGATATCGTCTTTTAAACTGCCATGACTCAATGGCGTATCAGAACACCAAACCTCTCATGTATCAAGAGTCTTCTCTGGGTTGGGGAAACACTTTGAAATTCTGCTTTAGGGACCTTCATGTGAAGGCCAGGGCTTGGTCTGTCAGGAGCTTGATGGAGTGGCCAAGAAAGCTGTTGCTACAGCCAGGAAAAAAAAAAATCTTTCTTTCTGACGGAGCATTTATCCCATGTCCTTTAACTCAAAGAGACATGCTACTATCCTATAAGAAGACAAGCAAACAAAAACAAACAAGCAAAATAAACAAAGCCAGAAAGCTGATAAATCCCAAAGAGGAAGTCGGGTGCCTTCCAAAGTACGTCAAGACCCAAGGCAAAGAATCATCTTACAGAGCTCCCCCAAAACCCACCTCCCTTCCACTTCTACCCAGAATTCATGTAACAATTGGTACACATTAAATAAAGCCAGGTTATATGACAATTAGAGAAAAACGAAGATGAACAAGTAAGAACTTAGAAGAAATGGAAGACAAAGATTTGAGCCTCCCGAAACAATCTCTCCTCCCTCCACTTTGGTCCCCGCTGTTAGGCTCACTCCGAGCTTCTCCGAGTGGCATTAAAGTTCCACATCCACCATTTTGCCTTCCCTACCAAGACTCTGCTCTTGGTGGGGACTCATCATAGCCTTGGTGAGGACTCATCATAGCCTTGCGCACCCCTCTGTCTCGAGCTATGATATCCCCTTGGCCCCAAATGAAAGCAGAGGAATTTCCTCAAGGTTATCTAACCAGGGGGAGGCAGAGACAGAATTCATAAGGAGAAAACCAGCCTGTTCCTTTATCCTTTGTTAGTACTCTACCAACTCTGAATAAACAACACCTACTCAAGCATTCTGTTTTTGTAGTTTCTATTGACTTAGTGTGTCTATGTAAAATGCATCATTGAATCTCTCAAATTGTAATAGTATTCAACCAAAACTACGTTCCCTGCAGCTGACTTCTCTCTACCCTTCACCTAATTTTTATTAGAGAAATTTATGTTCTTCAGAAAAGTCTAAATACTGATATAATACATGATCATTTGCTCCCTATCAGGTGGCATTACTTGCTACCGATTGTTTCATCAGAATTAAATCAAGGATCACACCTTGTGTTTAGTTGTTTGGGGCTCTCAATGGCTTTTAATCTAGAACCTTATTTTCCAATTTTTTTTTGGGGGGGAGTGTTTCATGACAGTTTTGCAGAAAATCTTGCCATTTGGATGTGTCTGTTATCCTGGAGCCCCTTGAAATTCTATTGAAATTAAATATTGGGCATAAATGCTTTAAAATCATGCTTCTCTTGCATCATATCAAGAGGCACACAATGTTAATCTGGGATGATCATTACTGGTGACATTAAGTCTGTCAATTCATTAAGAAGATCTACTGCAATACTTTGAGAAAATGTAAATAATAAATAACTCTTTCCCCAAAACTTTTCTTGCAATGAGTTTTTTTTACCAAAATTGAAGAATTCTCCTTCTTTCTTTCTTCTTTCTTTCTTTCTTTCTTTCTTTCTTTCTTTCTTTCTTTCTCTTTCCTTCCTTCCTTCCTTCCTTCCTTCCTTCCTTCCTTCCTTCTTTCCTTCCTTTCTTTTTTGTGTGTGTGGTACTGGGGATGGAACCCAGAGACATTCTACCTTTGAGCTATATCCCCAGTCCTATTTTATTCTTTATTGTGAAACAGGGTCTCACTAAGTTGTGGAGGGCCTCACTAAGTTGCTGAGGCTGGCTGTGAACCTGCGATCCTCCTGTCTCAGCCTCCCAAGTACTGGGATTACAAATGTACCCCATCACACCCGGATTTGAAGATCTTTTCTTTGACTCATCATTATGTTGGTGGATAAAGGTTCTGATTTTCAAGTTGTATTATTCCTCTATTCCTCTGTATTTATTAGATGGCATTAGTGTATAAAAGATAGCCTTTGTCCTCTTCCATTGATTGTGTGGATCCAAGTATTTTTTTAATTTAGTGTTAAATTACAGTTATTATTTCTCTTGAAGTTCTAGTTTTCTTTTTTTTTTTTTTTTGCGGTACTGAGAATTGAACCCAGGGGCATTCTACCTCTGAGGTACACCCCCAGGCCTAGTTTTTATTCTTTATTTTGAAGCAGGGTTTCACTAAGTTGCAGAGGGCCTCACTAAGTAGCTGAGGCTGGCCGCGAACCTGGATCCTCCGGTCTCAACCTCCCAAGTGCTGGGATTACAAGCATGCACCACCACGCCTGGCAAAGTTCTAGTTTTCTTAACATGACCAGTGGGACCCACTTCAAGTACTTGCATTTATCTTTGGGTATTTCCTTGTCTTCTGGCACAAGATGTTTTTGGATTGGCTTGACCCTTCCTTCCTTAGACAGGAAACCAGCCTTTTAAAAATTTTTCAATCCTGAAGAGTAGGCATACTCATTGATACTAGGGTGCCATTGCTTCTGGGCTTGAATTTCAGTGGAAGGAGCTAGGAAAAATGGATAGAACACACATAAAGTATGTCAGAATTCCAAACTGACACTGCCCACTTAATTTAGCACCTTGAGATTCTTCCTTGTTCATTAATCCACTACTATCATCCTAAATAACACCTGTCCTGGGGGAAGCTCAATATTTTCTTATTGCTAGGTCAAGTTGTTTGTTGGATTTTCTCTCTCTCCCTCCCTTCCTTTTCTTTCTTTCTTTTTTTTCCCACTGGGGATTTAACCCAGGGACATTCTACCTCTGAGTTATGCCCCCAACCTCTTTTATTTTTTATTTTGAAAGAGGATCTCATTACGTTGCTGAGGCTGGTCTCGAACCTGTGATCCTCCTGTCTCAGCCATTACAGGAATGTGCCACCATTCCTGGCTAACTTCCACTTTCCGTTTGAAGCAAGAGGCCATATCACCTACTCAGAGTGGTAGTGGGGTCAGGTGGATTGAGATGGGGAAAATACTTGAAGCCAAGTGAAGAAGAAAAGTAATGCAATCGAGATCGGGAGTTTAGGCAAGTAAGGAAAACATAGCTTTGACAAGCTCTGCTGGGTGACCATTCAGGCTGGTAATGGGTGACACATGGGACATTTGTGCAGATTTCTCCAGCAGTGCTCAGTTTCTTGGTTTCTGCCATGTGGAGAGATATGCTGGGCTGTCATCTTCCTGCAATGACAGCAATCAATTGTAGCGTGCATGCTAGCACTAGCTGAAAAACTGAATTTGAACAAGGTGGTAGGTCCGGAACACAGCTCCCTGTCTACCTCGCAGAGGGGACCAATGACCCTTCATTAGGTTTACGCATGTGTGAATGAATGAATGATACAAATATGAGTGAGGAAATGATGAACTGCATTGTCCTCATACCAGGAGAAATTAATTCTCATTGTAAGTTGAAATCATTAAATTTTTCTTTCTCAGAAAATTGTGGTCGCGCTTAATATTATTCTCCATGGAAAGGACAACAGTGACACAGTATAACTAACCTCTTTCCGATGTGCTATTAGTACTGTCTTGCTACCAGTGAGAAGTTTGCACTGAGATTTTCACATAGGTAGTTAACCCATCTCTGCATCCTGTGATGTCATCCTGAGCTTGACAATACATTTGCAAGGAAGGAGGTTTCTTTTCTTTGTTGAATTTCTCTGCCCCACATGTTCACAACTGGATTGAAATAGTGGGTAATGATGGGGTTGATGTTCAGAGATGCTTGCGAGAACCTCTTGTGGTGTGGAGAGGCATGGACAGCTGTTCAGAGACTACTGCCCTGGGGCATCTGAGGGAAGCTTCCTTGCCCAGCTCCCATGATCTGCCCTTTGTTAGAGTCCAAGGAGCTTATCTAGATGAGCCCTGAGCTCTGCCTCCAGTATATGGACTACACACTTCTTTTAATGCATATGCAAAATTTATTTATTCATAAAGGTAAGTTTATTCCTTTGTAAAATACATGTGATGTGCCTATAGATCACCAAGCTCTACTTTAGCATCCATCCAGTGTTTGCTTAAATACCACCACTTAAAGTGAACTCACCACCTCCCAGCACAGATTATTTCATTCCCAAGAAGTGGCTGTCATCAGCAAGTCCCCTCTTGTGAGTCTATCATCGAGTCTATGTTGTCATCACCCTTTCACATCGACTTACTCTCCTGGGCCCCACCAAGTCGTTTGTTTTGTGCAATAGAGTGCTCTAGAATAGGAAAGAAATTCAATAGCACCAAATAAACACATTAGAGCAATTTTCCCTGTGAAACTGTACACTAAATGCATCTGCTCTTCAAAGTGAAAATATTTACCTCTCTCCTTGGTGATTTCTGTGGAGCAGAGTCATTCCGTTGGTAGAATAACCCAGACAGCCACAGTCAGAAACTCAGGTGTAGACAAGCAAAGTGGGTAGGTCTGAGTGAAAGGCCATGTGTGTAGGATAAATACCGAAAGGAATTACCTGTAACCTGGGCCTGACTTACCATAACTCTGTCTGCAACACATGTGGAGGAGTGAGTGTTTTAGTAAAATATTCGAGGAAGTTGGCATTCACCATGCTGATAGGCAGGTAAGTTTAGGGCCATGGAGATTCACTTACTTGGCTGGTACAGGCTTATTTCCCAAAGGTAGCTATGTCCCATGGAGTCCCATGGGACTCAAAAAAAAAAAAAAAAAACCAAACCGTGTACCTTAGACATTCTTAATATTTAAAAGGTATTACAAATAAAAACAAGAAAACAATCTTAGTAGTAGAAAAATGAGCAAAATAGATTTATAGAAAATAAAAATAGCCAAAATCATGATAATGATTTTTACAAATTAGGAAGAAAATTAATACAGACTTAAAATGAGAGATCATTTTCCCTTTTCCCACCTATGAAAGTAGCAAACCAAAAAACAAACAACCCCCCCAAAACCAATAAACCAAAAACCAAATAAACAAACAAAAAATCTGAAGGTGTCATTTCAGGAAACAGAAAGAAAATGTCCAGAATTGTCAAAGAACTCAGGGTGCAGGGCCCTCTTACTACCACTCAATTGGGATATTAAGCTGAACAAATTTTTTTATACAGCAGCTTGCTACTCTCTTCTAAATACTTTGCCCAATCTATAAATTATTTTACAATCTTTTGGATCTAGTTGTCAAAATATCAAACTTGAGCTGCGTTAAATAAGTCAACTTTACTGGAAGGCTCCAGAGGCAGCTCCCAGAACTAAAGGGGTCAGGCTAAATAATGTCTATTTAAAGGAGGCATTGACGCCGGTCATTCTGCAAATGTTTTGGAACCTCCAGGGAGTTTGAATGGAGAAGAAACTTCTGGGCAGTTTGTTGAAAGAGCAGCTTCCCCAGGCTCTGACCCAAAGAGGAGGCTTCATTTGGTTTAGGGTGGGGACGTGAGATCCTGTGCTTTCACCAACATTCCTGTTGCGTCAGCAGCAGGTGGCCAAGAACTCTGAGCAGTATGTGAGCATGCTGGTTATTTAACTTAAGGCTCTCACAGTCTGGTAGAAGAGCAGAATGACTGTAGTCTAAGCTACCAGGGGACAAATGCTGAAGGCCTTCAGGGTTGCCAACATCTCATCAATACAATCGAGTAAAGTACTGGCTGTAAATGACATGCATTGAATGGACTGGTGCTTTGGGAATATGCCCTTGGCTATTAGCTCTCCAGGCCTCCCTCTGACCATGGGGCCCAATTCTCTGTATGGGATTTAAGCATGTGCTATGAGCTGGATCTACCATATGATCCCGCTATACCACTCCTGGGTATAGCTGGGTATAGCTGGGTATAGCTGGGTATCTTTCCAAAGAGCTTGAAACCAGAGAACTACAGTAATATATGCATACCCATGTTCATAGCAGCACAATTCACAATAGTCAAATTATGGAACCAACCCAGGTGTCTATCAACAGATAAATGGATTACAAAATTATGGGAAATATATACAATGGAATTCTACTCAGCAATAAAGAAGAACAAAATTATGTCATTTGCAAGAAAATGGAAGGACCTGGAGAACATTATGTTAAGTGAGATTAGCCAATCACAGAACATGAAGGGTCATATGTTTTCTCTAATATGCACACACTAGGGAATAATTGGGATACAAGAGGGACTCCAGATAATGGAGGAGAAACCTCAGTGGAGCCAGGGAAGAGGTCTAAGGGTAGGGGAGGGGGAAGACTGAGGTTCATTAATGGAAATACTACCACCGACAATGTGTATATATGTGAATTTACCAACGTCAATTTCAGTACTCTGTATGGGGAAGGAGGGAAATGGGGATGTGGGGGGGCACCGAGTGCTTTGTGCATGTATGTCATTGTCAACATGATTTTCATTATGATGTGAGACTATAATGCACCAATAAAAGCACATAAAAATCACCTAATTTGTGACAAGTTGTTACTGTAGTCCTAGGAAGTTAAACACACACACACACACACACACACACACACACACACACACGCCCAGCTTCCCCTCCTGGTTGACATTTCCACAATCTTGATTTGAAGGAAAGCTGCTCGACTCATGGTTGGAAGCTGCTCAACCCATGACTGGAAGCAGAGACAGGAAGCAGCTCGGGAGGCAGACACACTCCTCAAGGCCACTCCCCCAGTGACCTGTCTTCTCCAGCCATGCCCACCTGCCTACAGTTATCACCCAGTAAATCCATCAGTGGGTTAGTCTATTGATGAGGTTGTAGCCCCAATTCAATTATATCACTTGTCAACATTTCTGCATTGTCAATACATCAGCTTTCTCTGAGGGACATTCCATTCCAAACCATAACAGGAAGGGATTAGTTTGTGAAGGTGAGGCTCTCATGAATGGGATTAGTGTCCCTATAAAAGAGGCCCCAGAGAGCTCCCTTGCCCCTTCCATCATATGTCTGTAAACCTCACTTGAACTCAACCATGCCAACACCTTAACCCTGGACTTCCAGCCTCTAGAACTGTGAGAAAAAAATTTTCTGCTGTTTATAAGCCACCAAGCCTATGATAATTTATTATAGCAGACCAAACTGACTGTGGCAATAGTTTTCTTAGTGTCTCACTGGAACTCAGGTCAAACACGTGTTTTCTCTTTTTGACATACTGCTTTCCTGAAGCCACACATGTGTGTCTGTCCCTGTCCCAGGTTGTGTATTTCCTGCTTGAGAAATCATGAATTTTGTACAAGGTGCCCATTAGATGAGTGGATTTGGAAAAGGGACCCCTGGGAGACTGTCTAGAGAAAAATAGGACTGTATGCTTCCCTTGATTTTTCCTGACTGTGTGTGTCTGCTCTCAGGCTGTCTGGCTCCCAGTGAGGAGGGGAAGGAGGCTTGAACGAGCGACAATCATCAAAGCTGCCTTTGCTGCCCCAGCAGCCAAAGATGAGAAGAAAGGGAGAGAAGGAATTTGCAATGTTTACTCTCTCCAATTCAGATATAATTATGAGTTTATTTATAAAATACAATGATAAAGTGCTCTGAACTCCCTGGGCCGGGTCTAGTGGTTCCTTGTTTGTTTTAGAGGAAAGTGAAGTGGAGCCCTGGGCCGTGGCCTTTGGAAGAGGCTCCTTGGTGCCTTTTACTCTTTAACCTTTGCCTTGAACTTCCTAAACCCGTGAGTCATTAGCCACGAGCCCAGCGCCAGGGGTCATGAGATCGCATGCCTGAAGCCTGAAGCCTCGGTCGTTCCTCTTCTGGATGCTCAGTGGATCTCCTGAAGTCATGGCACCTCGGGTTCTTTCTGCCGTGACTTCTCTCTGGCTAGAACTTGCTCTGCATTCAACCTCAGGGACACAGTTGGTGCCTCAGCTCTGTGTCACCGACTTCTGGTCCCACTAGTTCCTGTGCAGCCAGGAAAACAGGGTGCATTAAAGCCCTCAGTGTTTTGTTCTTCTACCTTGGTTTTTCCCACTTTCAGCCAAATCATTCTTAGAACTCAGCACAGTACTTTGCACTGTGAGTGAATTTGGAATGAAAACCTATTGCTATAAATGTTGATTACAGTCAACTATCGAATATCTAAATGATGATGATAATAATAGTAATGAAATAAAAGATCACTTACTAAATATTTGCTATGTACCAGATACTATACTAAAATCCTTACAGGTATAATTTCATTTATTCTTCATAATTTTTATTATGCAACAAAATGAGTTAGCCCATTTTATAAACACAACTTAGAGAATTTACTTGGCTTAGTTAAAGTCACAGAGTTTCCGAACAGTGGAGACTGTTCAAACCAAATTCTGCCTAGTAAAAGATTTACCATTTTTCTAAATCCTCTTGTAATTCATGGTTAATGTTAGACTCTGCTAAAATTTAAGATGTTGCACCTGGTATGGCCCTCTCAAATGTCTCATAATAGAAGAGAGCTCTTGTGGAATGAAATTTTTAACAGGATTGCTTTGAAATGTTCTTTCCATATCCACTAGTGGCCATCTCTTACTTAACTCTGTTGATTTAAAACATTTCCTCCAGAAAGTCCCTTTTGCTTGGAGGGTGGAATGTTTTAACCTGATACACTTACCTAGAGAATGTCAGGAAGAATTAATTGAACTCAAGGCTCATTAATAAAACCAAAGCATCCTTGCATTCCGGAGTCTTCTTTGACAGCATCAATGCTTTAAAGACAGAAACAGAAGCAAAACAACCATGCCTGTCTGTGGGGCTGGATCCCTAACTAGAGTGTTCTCTGGAGGTCATTTATTCTGTGGCTCTCTACACAAAGTCTGATTCCATGAATCACAAGGCAGTGCAAATGTTGTAGCCTATATCAGCATTTAATTCTTTTATGGTTTGATAATATTCTGTTGTATGGATATACTACATTTTGCCTGTCCATTTACCAGTTATTGGACATTTGGGTTGATTTTACTTTTTGGCTACTATGAATAATGCTACTATGAATATTCACGTCTGAGTTTTTTTTTGTGAACATATTTTCAATTCTCTTGGGTGTAATTTCAGGAGTGGGGTGGCTGAGTCATATGGTAACTCTATGCTTAACTTTCTAAAGAATTGCCAAATTGATTTCCAAATTGGCTGCACAATTTTAGACTCTCACCAGCACTGTATGAGGGTTCCAAATTTTCTAAATCCTCACCAACACTCACTACTATGTCTTTTTGATTATAGCTTTCTTATTGCATAGAAAGTGACATCTCATTGTGATTTTGATTTGCATTTCCCTGATGACTAATGATGTTGAGAATCTTTTAATGTATTTATTAGACACTTGTTTAATTTGTTTGGAGGAGTGTCCATTCAAATCCTTTGTCTGTTTTCTAGTTGGATTGCTTGACTTTTTGTTGTTTAGTTGTAAGAGTTCTTTATATATACAAGCCCATTATCAGAATCATGAATTACAAATATTTTCTCTTGGTCTGTAAATATTGCAAATATTGTCTTTTCACCTTGATGATGACATTTTATGCCCATAACTTTTAGACTTAAGTCTAATTTATTTGTTTATTGATATATCGCTCTATTTTTATTAATTTTATTGCTTCCGTAGGAAGGCTTTATGCTAATTTACTGGTACAAAAGTGAAAAGCTAACTTCTACAGAGGAATTACTCACTACTGTGTTTCCATGCTATCAAAACAAATTAGCCACTAGAATAAACTTCTGCTATTCCTATCTCTGGGAATGTATTTCTCCTCCAGGTCCTGGTAAAAATCCTCATAATTCCGGTATACTCCTGTAATCCCCAAATCCAGCTATTTCTTGCCCAGTGTTCAGTGCTTGGCTTTTATGCCTCCTCTTTATGGCAGCCTTATCCTTCCCCCGAAGACAAGTTGAGTGTCACTATTAGGTCTTTGTTGTCATTGTGAGGCAATTATCATAACCAATGCTGAGTAATTATTTGCATAGCTATTTAATGATCTACCTGCACAACCAACAGTAAGAACTGTGAGGAACAAGTGTGGCTACCATTTTCCTTTCTCTGTATATCACCTTGCAGAGTGCTGAGCATGTAGTGGACTTTCAATACATGTCAAACCATCAAATAAATCCATAACATTAAGAAAATTAGTAGGCTTCATGGGGCTATTTCTTAAAATATTTTTCAAACCCTAGCAATTACTTCAGGCAAAAATGCAGCTTAGATGCAATTCTATGGAAGATAAAAAGATTAATTCCTGAAACACAATTTTCTGATGGTCTGAATTAAATAGCACCTCAAAGATGTGTAGCTCTTTCTTAGGCATTCTTTAAAAATATCTTTAATATACTTAGTGCCAACTACATCAATCTGGTGGCAGAGGGCTCACTGTCATAGTTGCTGAGAAAACTGGACATGATTTTCCTTAAAGGCACTTTTTGGATATTCTCCAATACAAGTATAAATGTACAATGAACATCCAGAATCTATGAAAGAACCATAAAAAATGGTTTTTTTCTCCAAAAATTCTCTTTAGCAACTAGGGCTGAAAATACTGTGTGTGTGTGTGTGTGTGTGTGTGTGTGTGTGTGTGTGTGTGTTAGGTTGGGAGCAGCTGTATGTGGTGAGGATACTTGCAGCCTATAGAACCTACGAGGGCCCTGCCTCAAACATAGAAGGTCTGCTCTCTCTCTCTCTCTCTCTCTCTCTCTCTCTCTCTCTCTCTTGCAGTACTAGGGATTGAACCCACAGGCACTCTACCACTGAACTTCATCCCCAGCACTTTCGATATTTTATTTTGAAACAGAGTCTTGCTAAGTTGCCCAAGCTGTCCTCCAACTTGTGATCCTCCTGCCTCAGCCTCCCAAGTAGCTGTATTATAGGTGTGAGCCACTGTGCTGGGCTTCTTTCAGTCTCTATTTAAGATTTAATCAAATGCTGTAATTGTTTATTTTTTTAATTTAGTGCATTGTAAATTTTATATCATATTGGGGTATAGAGTGTCAGACAGATGCAGGTACATAGTTCTTGGTGCTCTCCCCACTGGGTTGTTCCCCCTTCCTCCCCCTCCCCACACATGTCTTGGATATTGAAATTGGTAGTTTTGTATAAATTCATAGCATTATTCCTACTATTATACTCTTTATGACTTCATCTCCTGTCCCTGACCCCCCTCAGCTACTCCCTGGAGTCTCTGCTTGTCTATCTGATGTTGCCCTTATTTCCAAATATCTCTCTAGCTTCCACATATAAGAAAAAATATATCTACTTCATTTTTTGAGACTGGCTATACTCTCTTAGTATGATATTCTTGAGTTCTATTCATTTTCCCGCAAAAGGCAATATTTTGTTCTTCTTTATGGCTGAGTAAAAATTTTTAAATAGATGTTTTAAACCTCTGATGTTAAAACCACTAGTCACAGGAATTTTAGCCTGGAAACTTCTAGTCTACTCCAGAAGTCTTTTTAACATCTTTCCTCTCCTTATCACCAGCTAAAGTGCTACTCAGGTGAACTCCAGGACCTTAGTAATCATCCAGACCTGGTTTTCCTCATCTCTAAAGTGAGAATGCTAATACGTCTACTTATGTGACTTTAAGCAAATGTGGTGCCAATGGCAACGTGACCCTCATTTGGTGACTGGTACCGATGGGGCACAAGGCTCCACTGCTTCCGTGGCTCTGCGCCTACCTCACTTTCTATGAGGAGTAGGAATCTGTTTTCCGCTCCTCTGTGGGCTAGTCACCAGTGGCTGTCATATGGACCATGCCTGTCCCTGGCACAAATGAAGGAGTGATCACTTCACACTGGGGAAGTCAGAGCCAACTTCCAAGAAGAGAAAAGCCTTATGTTCAGTTTTAAAAGTGGAGGGGGTTGCTTAAAGGGTTGGAAAGTTGAGGTAAAATGGGGAGGACAGAGAGTAGTGTATGTTACATTTAATAAGACCGGGCACTGTGGTAAGAGCATTAACACGGATCTTCTTGGTCAGCCCCATAACCATCTTGTGAGCGGTGGACCAATCTAGGTAATACTAAAGAATAGGTGTGATTGTGCTTCTTGGAGGGCTGGCCTGCAGGACGTGGAGGAAATGTGAAATGAGGCAACCTTGTAAGAGTCAGATTCATGGGGCATCTTTTAAATATGCTCATTAAAGTAAATTTGGACCCATAGGAGGAGTCCTTTTAACCCTTTGGGGAAAGCAGTTGCTCAGAGTCCTGTGCTCAGAGAGGCCCTGGCCGTAGGGCGATGCTATGCTGTGGCCTTGCCGAAATTCTTTACACACAGTTCCTACCCTGCACAGTAGTGCAGGACTGTAAAAATGACCCTACACTCAAAAAAACCAAGCAAAGCAACCTTCATCTGTCCTGGGGGAAATTATGATTGTTCTGTGACCTTTAGCATTTTTTTGTCAAAACATTAAAACTCCCTTGCCACCAGTTATAAATGTGTAGTAAACTAAAAAGAAATACCAAAAGTAATATTTATTCAGTGTGCTGTAGTTTAAAACATCAAAACCATTGAGAATTAAAGTGGATTTTTTTTTACAAAAAAACTCATGCAGAGCTGACTGAGTAGTGCTTTGTACTTTCAGTGTTGTGAGACATCTCCGAGAGTTCTTTAAGTCTGACTTCTTTTGCTAGCATAACTTCTGTCCTTGTCACCATGACCACCTTCTTCATGCCTGCCCATTGCTTTTTTTTTTTTTTTTTTTTGCAGTACCGGGGATTGAACCCAGGGGCGTTCTACCTCTGCACCACACCCCGGCCCTATTTTTTATACTTTATTTTGAAACCGGGTCTCACGAAGTTGCGGAGGGCCTCACTAAGTAGAGAGAGAGACAGGGAGAGAGAGAGAGAGAGATAGACAGAGACAGAGAGAGAGACAGGGAGAGAGAGCGAGAGAGCTGAGGCTGGCCGCCCATTGCTTTGTTTTGAACAGTGGCAGTGTCAATGTCCCCCAAGACCAGCTCTGTAATCTATGACTCCATTGACTTTCAATTTGAACTTCACCTCCAGCATTCCCACTTATTTCCTTGATGCATTTGCTTCTTTGTTGGTCAATTCCCTCTTTCCTTGAGCCATTCTTAGCAAACATCATGTGTTTAGCGCCGAAGAGCCAACACAGTGGCACACTTCCCTGTCTGAGCAAAGGCAAGAGCTGGTGTTCATGGATCAATCACTGGCCAGCTTTGAGAGAGTGATGTGGTTAGTCAATGCTTGTGATGCATGTCTGTTATTTACACAATAATTTGTGGATCGAAAGCCAGCCGCCAAGGCTCTGTTTTATGCAATGGCTTACAGCGACTGCGTCATGGGAGCTGAAATTTGAACTGTGTTTTGGGGGCTGGTGTAATTAAATGGTACTAATTGATAGGTATGCACTTAATTGTGCAAAGCAAGGCCTGCCTATAATTTTATCTTTGAATGTATGTTTTGTAGATGACACTGGTAGAACAATGGAGGATGCTAATAGCAGAGGAGACATGCGTGTGGCTGACATCAGTCCTCACTGTGTCATTTGTGAACAGTGTTTGTCATGTCTCTGGAGCACAGAATTTCAGCTGACTCATGATGAGTGGTAGTTCAGGGAGTGATGATGAGTAAAAGCTAGGCGTGTTCTATCTAGGAGTAAGTGGCAGTCTCTACAGCCTACACATTATTCAAAAGAATCCAGACTTACATCACATGCAGAATGAAAGCAATCAGATTCTAAGAAACATGAACAGCCAAGGGACATAATCACATTCTTTTTCACTGTGTTACTTTTATAGGTTAGTTGGCCATTTACACTAAAAATGGTAACAGAAACAAAGGGACAGATAGGGCCACCAATAGCTCCGGTGCTTTCAGTCCTTTCTCACTCATCAGCTGCGAAAAGATGGAGAGTGTCTGTAAAATGTGCATGCGTCAAGAAACGAAATCAAAGTAGTTGACATAGTCTGATGCAGTATTTCTATCAAAAGGTAGAATGAAATGCATATGCACTATGAACTACAAAACAGGAACTGTGGATTTTCATTGATTTGACATATGAGTTAAACACTCTTACCTTTATATTTAAAACTGACATTGCACAATATAAAGATGAGTGGTAAAATTCATGCTAAGAACTTAAAATTTTAATTTTTCTTCTTGTTACTGCCTAGCAAACACCACACACACACGCACACACACACACACACAGTCATAAAAGAGATTGTAAAGACATTTTAGTACCATTAATGACACTGTTTCCCTGTGTCTTGAAAAAGAGGGCCCATATTTTCATTTCTCACAGGGCCTGCAATTTATGTAGCCAGCCCTGCCTTTGACATTTCTAATGCCTTCTCTGTGATTAGGGACTTTGGGGATCTTTGTTGCTATTAAACATGGAAGCACTGAAAGGTTTCTTGTAAGACATAAAGTTGCTTCCTATTTACTAAATGTGAGATTCTGAGCAAGATGGAGGTCACTAAGCAAATCCCTAGAACAAAAGCGCAACAACTACAATGATAGGAGTCTTTTGCCTGTGCCTCTTATTCATGTCTCAGTGAGCACAGCTAATGAATTCATGATTTCATCCCACGCCTAGAGAAACCCAATGAAATGTTCTATGAATAATGAAATGGAGGTTCGATGAGATGATTGTCTAAGGATCAGCAAGTCAGCTTGGGCAATGAAGCGTGGACCCAGATATTCTATTCTGGAAATGGAATCGCTTGCTCTTTATAGAGCTCATGTGTATTATTTCCATCTGTAAGATCACAAAATCACTCTCTCCACAAAGGAGAGAAGCAGCCATGTGCTATCATGCATGCACTATAGCCACTACAACTTATCCTTCCTTAACGCCTCTCCTCCATGCTCACAACTAGCCCCTTAGGTTATGAACCACACTGTGACAAATTCATATAAAGCAATATGTTGTAATCTTCTAAAATTGAGAAAGCTGGATATGCTGATATGCAGAATTATCAAAATATATCTGTAAAAGAAAAATGAGATTCTAATGTATTTAAAAAGTAATACTAGTAATAAAAGTTATTATAAATATGACTTTAGCTCTTCTGCATTTGAAATATTAACTACCTGGGGAAATAAACCTAACAGCATGTGCCAGTCCACTCTGATTATACAGGAATAGTATCATTGGGACGGTTAACTATTTATAAATTGTACACACACGTATGCACACACACACACACACACACACACACACACATACTCACACAGTTGAGCCAAAGATTCTGAATCTGGGGAAATTATTAATCAATTCCAGTTATGATTATCTTTGGGAGAGTAACGACAACATGAAAAAATTTAGGGATCTTTGATTTTTCTGGTATTTCTATTTCTGTATTATTAGAAGTTTATGGAAAAAAATAAGTCCATAGAAGCTAGTTTGGACTAGTTCTAGCTAGGCAGAGCACAGAGAATTGTTAGGTCAGTCAGTGAAACTATCTTATTTGATACTATAATCCTAGGTAATGTCATCATACATCTGTCTAAACCCGTAGAATGTATATCACCAAGAGTGAGCCATAATGCAAATTCTAGGCTCTGGGTGATAACATGTCAGTGCAGGTTCATAGATCGTGACAGGTACCTCTCCATGAGGGAGGATGTAGATGGCGGAAGGCTGTGCACCTGAGGGGCAGGAGGGGCATAGGAAATATGGACTTTTCACATAAGCTATGAACTTATGCTGCTGCTGCAAAAAAAGTCTAAAAAACAAATCTGCTTCAGTGTCTAATAATTCCAAATTACTAAATTGAGCTATTTTTGCTCCTTCAAATAAATCTTTTACAAATATACATAGATTGTCTCAGATATTATATATTTTAATATGCAGCTTGGCAAATCCCATTGTGAATTATTTTACAATGTAAATCCCCAATTTTTATATAAAAACTCATTTAGTGACAATTCATTTTTTCAGTACTAATGTTATTGCGCAAGGGAAGACTCTGCTTTATCTGTTATGCACATTTCATAGATTCAGTAATTCCTTTGAGAAATCTTAGTTGAAGCGTTCCTTCATGTTAACTGTGAACCGGCTGTCTAGGATTATTTGTTTTAAAGATAGAAGGTTCCAATACTGCGGGCATAGTAAAACAGTGTTGCCATAAAGCATCAAGATAGCTATTTTTTAAAAAACTTTCCCAAATATGATTAAGGATAAGGAAATTCTTAGGTCTGTGATGAATCATCAATGCTGCTTTCCCCAGAGAAATCTAATACAGCAAGATTAACAACCTCTTAGTCATATCTTAATCATGAGGGCCCTCTAAGTCACCTATCAGCCTTGTCCCAACCCAGGATTCAGGAATCTGTTAAACCACAAATTATTCTGCCATTTTGCTAAGTTCCACACCCATAACCAAATTATTACATATTCCAAAACTATTTAGCTTCCCAGAATTTGTAAATTTATGAATTATCAGAACATAATATCATTTTCCTTATGACCAGGTGTCTCTTGTACATAATATCTTAAAAGAATGAGGACCATTATAGCCACAAACCTGGAAGATTTTCTTTTTTTGGTCCTAAGATTTATTCCAAGTCTAATAAGAAAGAGCTGCCCAAAGTAATGGCCCTGATAATCCATTACATATTTATTGATACCATTATCAAAACCAGTTTCTCATTTCTAATGAGAAATGGCTCACCCCATCCCACATTCTGAGGTCCTGTTGATTCTCTGGTTCAGGCTCATATAGTTGAATTTACTGATTTCTCTCCTTGGCCTTGTGCTCTGAACAGGATTCCAAGCATGTTCTCCCTGCCAGAGCTTCTGGGATGGAGGGTGTCCACCCCAGAGCCTGTCTCATTTCAGCAAAGTGGCCTTGAAATGCTGATGAGTCTTTGAGTAAAGTGAGCCCATGATCTTCAATATTATCCCTGCATCAGCATAAGCCCTCCTCTGCAGGGGATTTTACGATTGGTCTTGTTATAGCACTGGCCCTATTTAGTGTGTTACAGCATGTAGACTTGCAGGTTCCTTGGTCTGTGCTCCACATTCTGTAGAGTCCATTTTCTCATGTCATCTTGCAGGCAGCTCATCTTCTGACCGCTGAAGATGCATGAACTCATACAGGACAGGCCGTGTCTTCTTGACCCTCATGTTTCTCCCCATGTCTGATGTGGTTCTATCTCTACTCTTACAGAACCTCAGTTCTTTCCTGTGTGATAACTGCTGTGGATAGAACATTTATGTCCCTCCAAAACTACATATTTAAACCCAGCCCTCAGTGTGATGGTGTTAGAAGGTGGGGCTCTGGGAGGTGACTGGTCATGAGGGCCCTTATCAGAGAGTGCCCTTATCAGAGAGATCGCAGGGAGCTTCCTTGCCCCTTCCACCAAATGGGGGCACAGTGAGACTGTGTCCACTAGGAACCAGGAAGCTCTTGCCAGACTCTGAATCCGGTGATGACCTGATCTTGGACTTCCCAGCCTGTAAGAAAATAGATGTTAAAGTCACGCAGTCTATGGTACTTTTTTTATGGCAGTTTGAATGGACTAAAACAGTGACAAACACCCAGATTTATGGGATCATATTCTAAAACAGGAAATTTGGTTTATTTTGTGTATTCTGTACCGGGTTTATAAAAGATCTGTCTCAAATGCGCTGCTTCTCATTTCCAGCTACACTTCAAGTGATGTGGACATAGTTTCCTATAACATATTTTCATTTTTAGTTTGAAATGCAGAAACTATTAAATGTGCAGGCTTTAAGTACCTGCTGTATGCTTGACACTGGACCAGATGTTTTCACAAAAAATTGAGAAATGAAACCAATCTTTATAGTGCATCTAATGAGCACCAAATATCTTCATGTGCATTATCTGATGTAAACCATCTGGCCATTTTACAACAAGTTTGCTGACATAATTGAAGGTGGAGACTTAAGTCGACGTCATGTACCTGATAATTCCAGAGACATATCTTAATCTTCTGCACATTTTCCTGACATCTCTGATTGGGGGTGATTGCATTAGAATAGCAATAGGGAATGAGGTCAGGATATTGAAAATTCATAATAATAATAAGGCTTTGTGGTTTTTATTGGTGCAGGAGAAGAATGGGATATTTTAGTGTGTACCTCTAAAGGCATAGTGTGACACTGAGGCTGAAAGAGAAGGCTGGCCTCCTCCCTCTCTGCTCAGCTTCTTTTACTCTGTCAAGCCATGGATATCAGGTTGAAAAGAGAATCACTTTGTTTTAGAGCAGCCTTGAATCCAAAGATTGTCAGAGACCTTGTGAGAGAGCCTTGAACCCTGGAGAGTGACATTTGCCACCATTTATCAAACACCAAAGCGTGCCAGAAACTTTAGCCTAATTCCTGTAATTCGACACAGCCCTTTGGAAGACAAGCACCTATGTTGATTTTGGCAACTAAGGACTCAAAAACAAGACCACCGAGTACCTAGTGACCTAGCCCAGACTGTGGAAGCCAGAAGCCTGTTTTGTCACCTGCTGTGACCATGACTGCCTCATAGATTAGTAGCCTGTCTGTGTTTCTGTTCATCTTCCCATGCTCCAGATGATGAGTCCCTTTCGTGTGGACTGTGTAGCTCAGGTTGTTAGCCCCCTTTACCCTGATCCCAGGTTTGTGATCATGGCCCACACTCAGTTGTCTGGGCCACGGACTTTGGTTCTGAAGCGGGTACTACAGAGCAAACTGCCCGGGTCAGGGCTGAGGAGCAGGCACTCCATGGTCAGCCACAGTAGCGGAAGCAGCTTCTCAGGGTCTCAAGATCAAGTTCAAGGCCAGGAGGGTATTAGTACCAATGGCTGCAGCAGTCAATCCAGGCCAACTTCCTGATTTTGGATTCTCAGCAGTGCCCATGTGTGACAGCTGATTCCTCACTGACAATGTAATGTTGGTGACTTTCTGGAATGTCTTTTTCTTGTCCTTCCTATTGCCCTTTCTACCTTAAATATTATTTCCCTACATGAAATAGGCAGAGTAGATTCTCTTTTCATCTCAGCTCAGAATCCTGGACTTCTCGTGGCCCTACTGATTCTGGGGGCAGAGCCCCACGCACTTGCTGATAGCAGAGGGTGGTCTAGCACTCTTCTCAGATCCTCAGAGGAGGCTGAACTGCAGCTATCAGAGAAAGCCCAGCATGGTAATGATCAGGGATGATGCATGGAGTCAGCTGTGGGCCAGAGATGCTGACTCATGTCTCAGAGGACATTGTCAAGTGCAATATTTAAGATGATATTTGAACATTTATAAACTGGCAATCGTTCAGAAGCACGTTGGTTATGAACAACCAAAATTAAAACGAAGTCTTCATGGCTGGTTTTTGCCTGATTGGGGGCTGTGGAGATAAAACCTAAGAGCTGTCATTCACTGAGGCCCGCCATGTGCAGTAGGCCAGCTTGGGAATCTCTTCAGTGTCCTCATGTGAAGATACATCCAACTGATGAGAAGGCTGTGCCCTAGACTCAGAGAGAAATGGATTTGTGGTCTGGCTGCACCACTCCTGACCACGTGGCACGGAGTGAATCTCTCCACCCTCTCATGTCCTCTGTACGAATAGCATGGAGTCATGGTTGAGGCTCAGAATGTGTTCAGTAGCGATTCTTAGTATTCTCATTGTTGACTAAAGATTGCACTGTTTCATAGATGGGCCCCAAAGGAGGTTAAATTGTGGACACTCCATGGATGACTGCTCAGTCTGACCTCTTACCTGGGCTCCTGTCTGCAGAAACAGGAGGCAGTCCTGAGCGGCATGGCTAACTCCCCGGAACAACGAGCAACGCAGAGCACAGACAGCATAAGAGTGTGTCCCACTCACCACCGCTGCATTGTGACTTTGATTCTCTCCACTATTTTGTGGAGGTAAAGAGGCCTTCTATGGGACTTACTCATGATCATGAACTCGTAAGATGAAAAATGTGAGGATGTCAGTGCTCCTCCTAGGAGATCAGCTCAAGAAGGAGATGCCACTTTTCATTTGGCAAAAACAAAACAAAACAAAGCACCAGAAACATTCCTTTTCTCTATGGTAAAATTAAGTGAGTGAGCGACCTTATAGAATATTGGCATCATGGCTTATTGTACTAATGGGTCTTGGGACCACCATGTAGCAGCCATTGTACAAGATGTCGGCTTCAGGAAGAGAACAGAACAGAATGCCTCTCCTTATGGAGGCCACAGGGGAAGGGTGAGCAGACAGAAAAGGAGGCGGGGGTCACCTCATGAACACTGAGGGCATTGATCTGAGCTCATTTTTAAGTGTATTTTTAAAAATTCATGAAAACAGGCCAGGCGTGGTGGCACACGCTTGTAATCCCAGTACTTTGGGAGGCGGAGACCGGAGGATCCGGGTTCGCGGCCAGCCTCAGCTCTCTCTCTCTTTTTCTCTCCCTGTCTCTCTCTCTACTTAGTGAGGCCCTCCGCAACTTTGTGAGACCCGGTTTCAGAATAAAGTATAAAAAATAGGGCCGGGGGCATAGCTCGGAGGTAGAACGCCCCTGGGTTCAATCCCCGGTACCGCAACAAACAAACAAACAAACAAACAAACAAACAAACAAACAAAAATTCATGAAAACAGAAAACTGCTTTTGAAAGATGTTGGACACTAGCAGTATTTATGTCAGAGAGCCTTATGGTGAAAGACTGTTGGGAAAAAATTTGCTCAGGTACAGATAATCACTGGCCTAAGTACAAAGCACCAATAAAAGTATATTAATAAAACAATAAGTAAGTAAATTGGAAAAGTAATCACTAACCTAAATATGCCTTTGAGATTACATCTAGGGTTACAGAAGTGCCTGGCTTATATTAACTGTTTCAAGTTTTTATTAAAATCTCCCATTCTCTGCCCAACTCCACTTTAACTGACCTAATTCTGAATACTGTGAGACATGCATACAGAAATCCCCCCTTATCTGTGGTTTTGCTTTCCAAGGTTTCAATAAGCCAGTCAATGATGGTTCAAAAATATTAAATAGAAAATTCCAGGAATATACAATTAATATGTTCTAAATTGCATACTTTTCAGAGTAATGTGACAAAAGTTCATGCCATTGCACTGCATCCTGCCTGGGATGTGAACCTTCCCTTTGTCCAGCGTATCCATGTGTATATGTTACCTTCCCATTAGTTGCTTAGTAGCTGTCTTGGTTATCAAATCTACTATCTGAGTTTCATAGTTCCTATGTCCAAGTAACTCTTATTTTACTTAATAATGCCCCCAAACTACAAGAGTAGTGTGCTGGCGATTTTATTATAGTGTATTGCTTTAATTGCTCTGTTTTATTATTAGGTATTGTCATTAATCTTTTGCTATGCATAATTGATTAATTAAACTTTATCATAGGTATGCATATATAGAAAAAAATCAATATATACTGCCTAGAGTTTAGTATCATCTGCAGTTTCAGGCATCTGCTGGGGTCTCAGAATGTCTCCCCTGTGGGTAAGGAGGAGCTCTTGTATTTATTAGGAAGTAAAACCAATACTACCCCAAAGTCAATCACTTCCCAATAATCAATGTCCATCTGCTGCAGGCACTGGAAGTAGGATTTGGTTCAGACGAGGCCATTGGATCAGCAACCTTGACCTTATCTGAACTATGTAAAACCCTTTGGTGTGTGAGCTGAGCTGAGCTGGCCACAGGCTGAGCACGGCGTTCCCTTGGAGATTTATGGCACTTCTGCCTTAGTCAGGTTGGAAACTCTGAGAGCACTTAGCCTCCCACTTCACTTGCTGGCTCCTCTTCTTAGCTCGGGAGAAAAGGGTGCATCAAAGTGGAGCTAGAACACTTAACGGAATGTTTTACAACCTCAGGAAAGCCTGGGGTTAATCTCCTCCCATGTGAACTGGTCAAATATCAAAAAGCAGCTTGGATTTTATGGGCTCCCCCACATCCTGAAATCAGCCGAAGTAAACACTCTGTGAAGTGAGCAAGCCTGCGTGGGGTGAGCCGCAGCCTGGAGGCTGAAATCCTTGCTGGGGATGGGATCACAGGGCAAAGGAGCTCACTGGCAAGGGCTTCTCTTTAGAGAAATCAAATCCAGTTTCACTGTCAGGGACCTTTCAGATGGATTTTCCATTCTTATGGGTTTCCAGTCTAATGAAGACTTTCCTGAGTAGAGACAAACAATTTGTGGTGCTTAGGTTCTTGATAGGTCCAGAAAATCCACAGGGCCTGTGGAGAGAGCTTAGTTCACTCCTGATTGTGAGTGAACACAGTTTTGAATCCTAAACCCTTGGCATCTGAGAGGTGTTCAGATCCCATCTATGATTGGGTAACAAGCAATGAGCAAAGGTACTATTGCCCTGCTCCCTCTGATCCCCTTTTCTACAATGGTCTTTCCCCCAACTTCCAATCTCTCCCTTTAGGAAACCTCAGTGTCTCCCAAATTTCCAGTGGCCACATCTAGGAAGTTGAAATTTGCACATCTAACTGCTGCCTGTATTCTGACCTTTACGCCATCATCGCTTATTGGCTCAACATTTCTCCCTTGATGTCCCACTAGTCCCTAAAAGCAGCATATCAGAAATACTTCATCTCCACCTCAGATCTGTCTCTCCCTTTGCCATTGACCTGGGGCCACTCCCTACACGTGGCTGGTACCTTCCCATGGCCATTGTAGGATAACTCTCCACTCTTACAGCCAACTTGTCCCATTCAGACCCTCCAGTGGGTTATCCTAACATCCTTCCCTATTGGCCTCTTCATCTCCATACAAGGTCCTTACCTAGAAACAACGTATCTTCCAAAGCATCTCAGTCCACCACCTTCAGCATTCCTTTTCTTTCCTTTCTCTGCCCTGGCTGGCTTATGCCCTGTCCCCTCCCTTATTCTACTTGTCTCTCTACTCTCCAGTCACTATCACACACTGTCCTCTCCAAGACATCATACATTTTTGCCTCTTCTGTTATGTTTATAGCATCTCCATAGCCTCAAACACTCTCTACTCTCTCCGCTCTTCTTCAAGATCAGCTTAAGCCTTGCTCTTTCACAAAGCTGGGCCACATGTTCTATGCTTATATAATTTCTACGGTAGGGGTGATCTCTACTAAGAACTTAACAGTGACTTTCTTCAGCTCTCTGACTGTTTTCCTTGTGTTGTAGTGTTCCATCCTCTGTGCTTAATTGCTGTATTAGACTGTGAGAGCTGTCATAACAAAGAACCACAAAAATGGGTGACTCAAAACCACTGACAGTCTTTATCTCATAGTTCTGGGGTCAGAAGTTCACATTTCAGGTGTTGGCAAGACCTTGCTCCTTCTGAAGCTCGATGGAAGACCCTCCCTCACCTCTTCCTGGCTTCTGGTGGTCGCTGGCCATCTTTGTCATCCTTCAGCTTACAGCTGCATTTCCCTAATCTTCTCTGCTCTTATCACCTGACATTGGATAATAATCAGAAGCAAGGGTTTATTTATTCACAATTCCTCTTGTGAGTTTGAAGGAAATACTCTATTACATGTTATTACAGTTTATTCAATTCATCAATTACTTCTCAAACTCAACTAAACCTGTGACATCAAAGGGAGACTAAATACACCATTTCCCTCTCCAAACCTGGCCCTTCTCCTCTTCTGTTCTCTATCTCAGTTAGGGATCACCTCACCCACCCAGGAACCCTGGAGTCACCTGTCTCCCGTGTTGTTCTTACACCACCTGTACATCTGAGTCTATACTCAACTGAAGGAACCGGATTCTATTCACCTCTATATCATCTCCCTGACCCACACAGAATTCTGAACCCAAACAGCATTTGGCCTTGGAGAGGACCCTCCTGTGAGGATCTCTGAAGTCTTAGCACCATGAGACACATGGCAGATATGCCTATGTATATAAATTTAGGAATTCTGGGTAATTTAGCCAATTCACTTCATGTCATAGCTTCCCTGATTTTTTACTTCAAATGTGCCATTTCTAAAACCAACAACACACTCCTCCCCTTTCCCTTTAAAACTGTGCACCTCCATGGCACCCTTACTCAAAATAGTGAAGAGATAGAAGCAACCACATGTCCAGGGACAGATGAATGGATTATCAATGAGTACTCATGCAATGAAATATTATTCAGCCTTAAAAAGGAAGGGGATTCTGATACATAATTCATCATGGATGGATCTTGAAGACATTATGCTAAGTAAAATAAGCCAGTCACAGAAGGACAGATCCTGTATGATTCCACTTGCATGAAGTACAATATTAGTTAAATTCATAGACTACTTAAATTCACAGAGACAGAAAGTGGAATGGTGGTTTCCAGGAGCTGGGGTGGGGGGATGAGGAGTTAGTGTTTATGGACACAGAATTTTAGTTCTGAAAGATGAAATTGGTTCTGGAGATGGATGGTGGAGACGGTGGTATAATGCTGGGAAGATGCTCGATGCCACTGACCTCTTCACCTGGAAGGGGTCATGGGTGCTCTGAGCCTTGAAGGTAAGTGGGATGGATGAATGGAAGCTGGAAACTGGAAGCAGGAGGATGCTGACGTGAAGACAACAGAGTGGACAAGGGTGGGAGGGGTGGGGCACAGGTCATAAGGGAACTGCAAAGGGGAAGTGGCCTCCCTGAACTGTGTGAGTTGTGCATCAACCAATGAGGTTGGGAATGTGGGCAAGAATCACTGATGATAGCAGCCTAGGAAGCTTGGGCTCCACCCAACATGTGGCCCAGGGACCACCTACATCTGTTTCACTCGGGTTCTTGTTGAGATGAGAATCCCAGACTTAGCCATAGAATCAGAAGCATCAGATCTTTATAGTCAGTGGGAATCCACATCTCTCACGAGCTCCTCAGGTCACCCCTGTGAAGAGGATCATCAGAGAACCGGATAAGGTTAGGAATCTCAAAACCCCTCAGTCTTGGCTACAGCAGGGGAGAGAACCTCTTCTCATGATCACAGAGGTGCAGACGATGGCAAACTGGATTCTGTGATGAGCATGTGATGTTAGGGAGCGTCCACGTTCCAAGGAAATATTGGCTTGCAATCTGAAATGGAAATTTTGCAGCCTTGTTTTATCCATGACTTTTGCAAGAGTTTCCACATTTGCCAAAGGGAACGCTTGCCAGGAGTAAAACACTTGAAGGGTGCATAGCTTTTTCTTCCCACACATGGGTAAGTCATTAACATCAAATCAGCCTGACAGCTGACAGCTCAGGTGCTCAGCGAATGCGGGAAGCTTGTTTTTATTTCTCTTTCTTTTTATTTTACCTTCTTTAAAAATTAGTTATATTGGAATGTGAAAATGTTCCACCAAGTTCAGAGCCCTTGCAAAATTTATGGTTTAGGAATTTTAAACCCAGCCCTAAAATTCATTTTCCTTTGGTAAAAGGAGAAATTCGCCTTAAAAAGAATGGTGGCTATTTATTAATGCATATGCATACATGCAAAGCCAGAGTAGAGAGTACCAAAGGGGAACAGGACTTGGAGCCACTCTACTGGGAAGCTCCTGCATGAGGGCTGGGAAAGCAAGAGGAAGATGTAGCATTGGAGGTGGCCTGAAAGGATAGTGTGGGCAGTCAGAGGCACAGAGGATGGGCAGGAGGATCTGGCAAAATTCCCAGGGCTAACACTGAGGGTGGGCAGTGGGGAGGTGCTCTCAGAAGTAACACATCTTACCTTGGAGAACAACTTGACCACCAAGGGGTCATACCTACAGACAGCAGAGAGTCATTGACTGCTCGGTAGTGTTGTGCTTTGGGTAGACATTCCAGGAGTGTTTTTCTATGAATACTGGAGAGAGGAGAGACTGTTGTAAGGTCATTATAGTGGCTCTCCTGCCCTTGAACTGATGACTGACTTTGCAGCAAAAGATGGAAAGAGGAAGTGGATTTTAGAAAGGCTAAATTGGCAGTGGCAGGATGGGTGCAGTTCAGGGTGAACAGAGTCAAGCGTGTGTGTTTGACACAGCAGGAGAGGGGAAAGGGCATTTATCAGCAAAGGACTAAACTGCTGAAGCAGCTTTTGTCCTTTAACCTTGGTGATCCCCCAGCTTAGACTAGAAGGCTGGCCAGACAACTCCCCTAAAGATCCACACTGACCAGCGGTGACTTTCAAAGCATACCTGGAGAGCTGTCCCTTATGAATATGGTGTTATGGTTTGAATTTAAAATGTCCTCCAGATCTCATGGGTTAGACAAGCCAGTCATGTCCGGAGGTGGGGCATGCTGGAGAGGATGAATCCCTGGGGATGTGACTGGGTACTGTGTGTGACCCACCTGCCCAGCTGTAGCATCTGTTCTCTGGCCCTATCTATCTGCTCCTTGCCATGATGCCCTGAGGACCTCCAGCCTTGACTTCTGCCTGGAAGTTGATGGAACATGGAGTGTGTGTGTATGTGAATTCTTAAATCTCCAGGTCTGTGAGCAAATAAATCCTTCTTCCTCTAAGTTTTGCATGTAATAGCAATGAGAATGCTTACTGAACATATGGTAATGTTGGGTGTAGTGGCGCATGCCTGTAATCCCAGTACTTGAGAGACTGAGACAGGAGCATTGGAAGTTGGAGGCCAGCCTGGGCAACTTAGACAGATCCTGTCTCAAAATAAACAAAAGGGCTGAGGGTGTAACTCACTGGTAAAGTGCCCCTAGGTTCAATCTCTAGAACTGCAGAAAACAACAACAAAAACAAACAACCAAATATGGAAGCACATGGCTCCTTCTCTCTGCCAGTACAACCTTCTGCCCCATCTTGCTGCCACTCAGTTATATAGAATGCATATTTATGTGATATCATAATTAATTAGGAAAGTGTTGAATTGGCATGGGATTCTAGCTGAATAATAAGTTACATGGAAATGCTGCACACTGCTGGAGGTAAATGTGTTGCGCTCCCTAGAAGGGGTCAGGAGAAGCATGACCCCATGGAACCTATGACCTAGGCAGTGCTTCTGGAGCAGATATTTTGCGATTAGGAAAAATTGAAAGGAAAATACCAATAAAAAACATTACTTCACTAGTTATAAAACTTTTAAAAAATATTGCATATTTTTTCCTAATAAACTATCTGTGGATCTGTTTTGGGAGATGTTGAATGTTTTATGAGCAAAGAGGAGCCTCCACTTCTCCGATATCCTTCATGGAATCCCAGTCCTCTTATATTTTGTAAATCATTGGTTTGACAAAAACACAAATAATTGACTCATGGATGATTTACAAAGATCTATTTCCAAGAGTTGCTTCAGGCAACTTTGAGGATGCTGGACACATAAATTTCTTCTTATCACACCCTTCCTCTTATGTTCTTTTTTTTTTTTTTTTTTTTTTTTTTTTGCGGTACCGGGGATTGAACGCAGGGGCGTTCTACCTCCGCGCTACGCCCCCGGCCCTATTTTTTATACTTTATTTTGAAACCGGGTCTCATGAAGTTGCAGAGGGCCTCACTAAGTAGAGAGAGAGAGAGATAGAGAGAGAGAGAGACAGAGAGAGGGAGAGAGAGACAGAGAGCT
>PVJS01000662.1:0-84065 GCA_004027185.1 Glis glis | reverse complement strand
CTCTTATGTTCTTAAAGTTGACGGATGTGCTTAATGACATAAACAAATGCCAGATCAGCCCACTTTGGGGAGGGAGAGATGTTCTGAGCACTGTTTTAAGGCTTAAATACGCTAATTTATTTAAACTTTCTGTCGCCTTGTTAGAGAGATACTATTTCTGCCCTCCTGTACAGACCAGGAAGTTGAAGTACAGAGAAGCCATGCCAATTTCTTCAGGTGATCTAAGGCAAGGCAGAGATCTTAATTGAGAATTCTTTCAGTTTTGACTCCAGAGCCACTGTGAATTGCTATGCCCCATTGCCTTTTTCCTGTGCATACAAAAAGAATAGAAACAACAATAAAACAAAACCAAACATTCACTCAAATTTGGGGATGGAACTTGAAATTTATCTAGTTTTTTATTTGTCTCCCTTCTAAAAAAGACATTAACATGAAAGCTTCAAAGAATCTCAATAAAAATCTGACACCATTCTTGTAATTATCTTTGAAACATTTAAGGTTTTCAGAATACAGTCTTTGTACTTTAGGATGCCTACTGGTCTGGTCAGCATTCTTGAAGCTATAACCTAAAAGACCGACCATGTAACTTAGAGGAATGAAGATTTGTTTTCTTATGGTTTGGGGCTCAGTCCTTGTGAGGCTGTGGACCACGAATCTCAGGGCATGGTGGCAGGGGGCAGACAGAGGAAGAGCACATGGGCTGTGCTCACATCATGGAGGATGGAAGCAAGAGAGAGAGCAGGGGGAGGAAAAATTATTTATAGTCTCCAAGGCCACACCCCCAGTGACCACCTCCTCCAGCCACACCCTACCAGACTACTGGGTACCACCCAGGTAAATCCATTACAATGGATGTATCTACTTCTGAGATTACAACCCTCATTACTCAATTACATCAACTCCAAACATTAATAAATGAGCTCTATAGGGGACATTTTATATCTAACTATAACACCTACAATATCTATGACCTTGGTCAAATCATTTGCTTCTCTCCGCTTAGTCTCCATGTCTGTAAATTGGGGATAATTCCAAATCTGTGTTTGTACTATGTTCAGGTGAGACGAGGCATGTCCAATGCATAGTGGTTCCCCAAAAGCTTGTGATTTGGGGTTATTAAAATAAGTCAGTGGATCAGGGAACCCAGAATTCAAAATTCTATATTAAGCTGTAGGGGGGGGGAAAGAGGAGAACATGGTTGATAAGATGCAAAGACACAGAGGAAAGGCTAGCCCACTAATAGTGGACCACACAAAGCCAAGTTAACTCAGGAGCTTAAACCTCTGCCACAAGAAAATAGGGGGGAAAGGAGTGTTGTGGGTTGTATTGTTGAATATGAAACAAGATTCACATGGTGAAGCCTAAATCTCATCTCCCTCCTTCTCAAGAATGTGGCCTTATTTGAAAATAGGGTTGTTGTGGGTGTAATTATTTAAAATCAGATGAAGTTGTACAGGGGTAGGATGGCCCCAATTCAATGTTTCTGTGTCTTTATGCTAACATCTGAATGTGCTCCTCCAAAATTCATATGCTGATATCCTAACATCCAAGGTGATGGTATTGGGAGGTGGGGTCCTTAAGGTGTATTAGGTGATGAGGAGGGAGCCTCATGATGGAATCAGTGTCCCTATGAAAGAGGCCCCAGGGAGCTGCCTCGCTCCTTCCACCAGTGAACATTAGCTGAGGATGCTGGGTGGGAAGCTTAAGAGATTTGACTGCTGATGTTACTGTCTTCTGAGGAAAGTTCCTAGGGAAAATGGCATCATATTTTCATAAGTGAGTATGTTTTTATTGTTGGTGGTATTTTATTTTGTTTTTAGATCTAATAGGCAAAGAATCTAGCTATGAGTCAGTAGAGTAACTGAAACCAACCAAGAGCTGCATCAAGACCAGACTGGATGAATGCATTATTAATCAGAAGAAATAGTAACTGTAATAGCAATATGTAGAAATAAAGGTTTTTCAGTGTGGAGGGTCCTCAGAAGAATGGGAATGAACCTACAATATGTCCCAACTGTACCACTCCTGGGTATCTACCCAAAAGAATTGAAACCAGACTACCATAGCAATACATACATATCTATGTTTATAGCTGTACAATTCCTAATTGCCAAACTTTGGAACTGGCCAAGATGTCCATAAATAGATAAGTGGATTACAAAATTATGGGATATATGTGCAAGATTTCTACTGAACCATAAAGAAGAACAAAATTATTTCATTTTCAGGGAAATGGATGGAACTGGAGAATATTATGCTAAGTGAGATTAGTCAGTCACAAAAAGTAAAAGGAAGGTAGGATGTTCTCCCTCATATGTGGAAGCTAGGGAGAAATTGGGACACAGGAGGAACTCCAGACAAAGGAGGAGAAACCTTAGTGGAGTGATGGAGGGGACCTAATCGAGGGATACGGGAGCGGCGAAGAAGACTTGAAGACGGAAACACCTCAATGGACATGATGTACGTACACATACTTATCAAAACCAGTCACTGTGTTGAGCATAGGAAGGTGGGGAGAGAGAGGGAGTGGGGTGGAAACTGGGGGAGGGCTGAACAAGTGCTGTGTGCATGTATGTCTCTATCACCCTGAACTTCACCAAGATGTATGATTACAATGCACCAATAAAAAAGGTAAAAGGTTTTCAAAATGAAAAGATGAGTAAACTCTGAATGTTATGGGAGGAAATTTTAATTATTTTCAATATTAATGAACAAAAGGTGACTCAAACAAAACTCTTGATGACCTTCTTGAACTGTGCTTTGTTTGGAGAGCTAATGGACCTCCACATAGTTTCTTCCCTGATCATCTCCACTCAGGCACAGATTCATAAAGAAAACTGCTCTGCTTTGTTAATCAGAGCTCCAAAACAAGCATGATCTCAGACAGCCTCTAGATGATGAATATTCACTCACACCGTCCACACAGAGAAAGAAGGGCCCCACACTGTGTGGTTTAAGTAAGTTTTTTATGTGGATTTGGAGCAAGCAGCACAACAAACCAAACATTTAAGATCAGACTATGGCATGTGTATAGTAAAAATTTAGCATAGGAGTTGGCGTGACCCTCTGCTGGGAGCAAACAATGCCATTTTGTGAAATGAGCACCACTGATGATCATTGTATAGATCCATCATTTTATTACAAATTAAAATCCTGATAGTCTAAGGATATTCTTCTTCAGTCACTTGCTAGCTAAAATAGTCTTATAGTAGAAAATTTTAACTTCCATGCACTATTTGGAGTTATAGATTGCACAGGGAAGACCAATTAAATTATTCATCTTCTTCCTTATTTTTCTGTTAACAGTTAGGGTCCCTAGAATCTTCTTCTAGAGGTGACCTGTAGAATTCTCTGCTTTGAGTATTGAGCATGACACTTTTGTGCCCATTACAGTTATGATCCTTGCCAATGATTAGTTTTTCCCATAGCAGGACCCTCTCCAAGTTGGCTTCTGAGTCCTTTTGACATGGATCAAGCAGTTTTCAATGATTTATGGTTTCTAGTGTGCCAAGATTTTCAGGCTCATGCTGCACATTTGCTGCTCCATATTTGGAATCAAGTTTTATCTGGAAGCAATACTTAGAATATATGGTGAAGACATTAGCAGAGTTAGTTTGGGGAAGTTAAGTGGTACAGATAAAATATAATGATGAGCAGGCAGTCATTTATTTTGTCAATGACACTTATATTCCCCAATGTCGGGTGACTATGTATGTTAAAGAAAGTTTGGATATTGATGCAATTTCTTAGTGTTAATTGTTATAGTTTATTTGATCATTATAAGCATATTTCTGAAATAATTTTGAGCATATTTCTGAATTAATTATTGCGCATATTTCTAAAAAGTTTGGGCTAGATTCTAACCAACTTTTTCTGTATTTCTTTTTTATTTTTAAGAAATTGTTTTAGCACTTTCATCTGCTAATCATCACTGCTAGAGATCTCTAATACAACATCTTATCTTATTCTTTTAAGTGCAAATTGCTAAGAATAGTGAATTAAGTAATCTAAGGATTTTAGTTGTCACAGAATACTATAGTTTGGATCTGGAATGTCCCCCAGAGGACCATGTGTTGAAAGCTTAGTCCCCTGTGCAGCAGTGTTCAGAGTTGGGGCTTTGGGGAAGTGGTTGCATCATGAGGGCTCTGACCTTATCAGTGGACTAATACATTGATGGATTCATAGTGGAATGGACTATTGGGAGGTTGTAGAAAATGTAGGATATGGGGCCTCATTGGAGGAGTAGGTCACTGAGGGTATGCCCTTGAAGGTTGTCTCAGTCAACATTCTCACTTCTGTAATTGAAAATGACACATCACACAACTTAGAGGAAGGAAGATTTATTTGCTCACAGTTTGGGAAAATTTAGAGGTTCAGTCCATGTCAGGTGGGTGTGCAGAGCTCAGGGCATGGTAGTAGGAAATGGAGAGAGGGAGAGCACAAGGGCTCTGCTCTCACATCACAGAGGCTGAAAGCAAGAGAGTGAGCAGGGGGAGGAGGAAGGATATATAATCCCCAAGGCTACACACCCTGGGACCCCTCCTTAGCAACCAAGCCCCACTTCCAATGTTGCTACCTTATTTCTGTGAGAGCTAGGGAGACATTCTGAATCCAAATCATTACATTTTGCCCTTGGCTCCCTAGACCTCACGGCCACCTCACAGTACAAAATGCATTTAGTCCATCTCCAAGATTTCCCACAGTCTTAGCAGTCCCAGCATCACTCAAAAGTCCAAAGCCCAAAGTCTCCTCTGAGACTCAAGGTAGGCTTTGGCTGTGAGCCCCTGTTAAAACAAAAAGCAAGTTACATACATCCAATCTACAATGGCACAGAGTAAACATTTGCATTCCAAAAATGAGAAATAGGGCTACAGAAAGAAGGAATGGGACCAAAACAGTGTTGAAATTGAGCATGGCAAGCATCTGCTCCTGAAGATCCACTTCTAGCATCTGGGGTACATGGTGGTGAGATGTGATCTCCAAGGGGGCCTTCGTAGCCCAGCCCCTACTGCCTGGTTGATTGCAATGGGTGGCATGCTGATTCTTTTAGCCTGTCTCCATGGCTCAAAGCTTTCAGCCTTTCCTCCCAGTCATTTCACATTTCTGGCACTTCTAAATCTCAGGGGTTTTTCTTGCAACATTGGCTTCACCCTCACAGTTTCACAAATTGCCCTAGTTGGGCCTGCATGTAGGGATTACAATCCTGCCACACACAGCCTAGATTCCCAGGCCTTCATTTGAAATCTGGGGGGAAGACTCCATGACCTCTTTTTTTCCCAGCAAATGCAGCATTATATAAGTGCCAAGATCAACTGTCAACAGGAAAGGTAGCCATGCCCTCTTTAATCATTGATGCTGGGCTCTTTTCAACCACAGCCATGGGGCCCACTTCCATCCAGGCCACAGTTGAGCATGCCTCCATCGGGGCTGCCACTGGCCCCACCTATATCATGGCCACCACTGGCCCCACCTCCATCATGGTCAATGCTTCCTCCTTCCTTTCATCCATCTTACTTTCTTCTGCAACATCATCTCTCTGGGCCCCAATTTTTTACACATTCTATTCTGGCCAAACTACAAATCTATAAAGGTCTCTGCTTTACTTTCTGCTCCCTAAATTCAGTGTACAATTTGCTGAACACAGACATTATACCCATAATGCAGTTCAGATACATTACTGTTTTGAGATTTCCTCTGCCAGCTTAATCAGCCCATCATTTTTAAATTTAGCCTCACACAATGTTTCAGGACATGGGCAAAATGCCAATAAGTTCTTTGTCAGAATGTAACACATGTGGCCTCTACTCCATTCTCCTACGGAGTCCTCTTTGCCCTCTGAAATCTCTTGAGTACAGTATCTACTGTCTGCCTTTCTATCCACATTTTGGCCCTTCCAACTTCCTCTCACAAACCAGTTCCAGAGACTCACAAGCCACATGGTCAGACTTAGAAATAATCATGACCCCACTCCTGGTACCAATTTCTGTCTCTGTCAACATTTTCACTGCTGTAATTCAAAACAACTGATCACACAACTTAGAGGAGGGAAGATTTATTTGTTCACAGTGTTTGGAGATTTAGAGGTTCAGTATATGTCAGGCAGGTGTGCAGAGCTCAGGGAGAGAGGGAGAGTGTAAAGCTTTACTCTCACATCATGGAGGCTGGAAATAGAGGAAGAGGGAAAGGGCAAGGTATCAAGCAGGGGGAGGAGGAAGGATATATAATCCCCAAGGCCACTCCCCCAGAAACCTCTCATTAGCAACCAAGCCTTGCTTCCAACATTACTACCTGTTTCTATGGGGGCTGGAGAACATTCTAAATCCAAACCATTACAAAGGTAATATTTTGTCCCTGAACCTTCCTTTCACTCTCTCTGAATCCCAGCTACCATGAGGTGAGCAGCTTTGGTCCACCATGCCCTTCTGCCATGGTGTTCTGCCTCACCACAGGCTCAGAAACAATGGAGCCAGCTGACAATGGACTGAAACCTCTCAAACTGTGAGCCCAAATAAATCTTTCCTCCTCGAGGTTGACTTTCTCAGGTTTTTTGTCACAACAATGACAAGATGACTAATACACAAAACATCCCATATTTAACTACTCTTGGGGATATTTCAAGTTGGCACTAAAGAGGAACATTTTAGACTTAATAGTCTGGAGATACTCAATATCTGTCCTGCCAGAAAATTCATCTCAACCTCCAAGTAGCAATCACTTTTTTTGTGTGTGTGTGGTGCGGGGGATTGAACCCTGAGGTGGTTTACCTCTGAGCTACATCCCAGCCCTATTTTATTTTTTACTTGGAAACAGGGTTTCTCTAAGTTGATGCAAGCCTCACTAAGTAACTGAGGCTGTCCTCGAACCTGTGATCCTCCTGTATCAGCCTCCCAAGTACTGGGATTACAGGCATGTGCCACCACATCCGTCTGTAGCAATCACTTTGATGGTGGGAACAGACCCCAGTGTCTTGTCTTTTCCTCCTCCTCCTCCTCTTCCTCCTCCTCCTCCTCCTCCTCTTCTTCTTCTTCTTCTTCTTCTTCTTCTTCTTCTCCTCCTCCTCCTCCTCCTCCTCCTTCTCCTCCTCCTCCTCTTTCTCCTTCTCCTTCTTCTTACTCTTCACAGGCTTCTCAGCAGTGACAACCTAGGTAAGGGGGCAATAAGAAAACACTTTTACACTGAATAAAACTCAGAGTTCCAAGATGATCAATTATAGTTAAATCTCCTCTTCACAATCCTTGCAGAAAGCATTTCCTTTCTGTACATCCAATTACAGTTCGCTTTCAAAGGAAAAAGACCAAAACAACAGGATTCAGGGTCTTTGGACACAGATGACCTCAAAGTGTGCTTTCTTTCCCTGCTGAATGTTCATTCCAAATGAATGGCAGGATTTCAGAGCACTCAGTGATTTAAAAGCGGGTGTATCTGTTTGTCCAGTGAACTTTATTACTGTCACATAATTTACCATCAAGCAATAAAATTGCACTATTCCACATTTTAAGCTCTGCAAGTTTGGAAAGCCATTCCCCCAAATTTGTCCAAATTCAGAGTGACCACTTCTGAACCTTAATATTTTCTTTTGCACAATGAATTTTTAAATATGGCTTAATAATAAGGCAGCTGATAAACTAATATGTTGAGAAAGGAACATTTGGAGAATAGAATCATTATCTGATTTCACTTTTGCTGGTTATGTCCAGACATTAGTGAACATAAGTATGCTCTTACTTATGTGACTCATAGACTGTTAGTGTTTATAAAAAGGTTTCTATTTATTAAGCCTCACTCTATGGTCATAACCACACTATGGAGCCAGCAGAGAGAAGGACAATGATTTGCCCAAAGTCACAGGTAGAAATGGCAGAGCAGAATTTGAATTCAGGCAATTAGGAGTGCATTATGTTAAATACCATGCAACAGTGTCCCTTCTTTTCTTTTACAGGCTCTTAAGTAGGTCTCAAATGACTGAAATCTCAGGCCTAGATTTAACTTGATGCTATTTAGACACATTTCCCATTCAACCTCCAGCCTCCTTCCTAAACACCTGATCCAAGGGGCAATTGGGTCTATATTTAGTCACCTTTAACAACTAGGAACCCCATATAGGTTGGTGAATGTGAAGTTGCTTCACTTCTCTGGAGTGGTTCTTGATTTGCATAATGGTAATGACAGCATATCCTAGATGGTTTTGAAAAGGTATATAAGGTAAAAATGCCAGAAAACACCTGCTGCAGAGCATGTCCTCAAAGAGACTCACATTATAATGACATCTGCCTCCATCTGCCTCCACCCATCATCTGTCTCTTCTAGAAAGTCCAGAAGCAAGTCCTTATTTTGGAGCCTCCAGAATAATCAGTTCCAGGTCTCCACATGAACACTCCCTGTGAGCATCTTCTTTCCCCTCTCCTTGGGATTCTCCAACTCTTCTTCTTCTGACCAGTTGAGGGGACTCCAAATGGATCTCAATGAGTGCACTTCCCTCTGAGAAAGTTTTCAAGGGCTTAACAGCATGAGATGTCATGGGACCATGACTAACACTAGATAGTGAAAGGTGAATTTGGGACAGTTGTCCTGGGAGAAAGGACCTTACATGTTGCAAAAGCCACAGAAGCAAAAGCACACAGAGTTAGGAAAATGTTATTAAGTTGAGCAGATATCTGGGTAGATAAGAGGAAAGAGCAAAAGACATGGGAACATTTCTGTAGGCAATTGTAAACCTCCAGCTGAGTTCTTATTTACGTTTCAAACTTTGATTCAGAATCTGATCCTCTCTTCTCTCTGTTGAGATAGCTATTGGACCTCTCAAATTTTAATCTCCTCTTCTACATAAGAGTATTAACTATGCTTCTCATCAAATAATTTAACTCGTATGGGGCACTTTTCATTGTACTTGCTTAATATTGTACATTGTTATTGCTTAATATCTAATCAAATATTAGAATTTATGTTAAATGCACTGGAATGTGGACAAAAGCAAATGAATATTAAGGACAGCCAAATTAGTTTTCCCCTGCAAGTATGGCCTGTGATCTCCTTACTTAGTCTCTGTATCATGGCCACATGGCACTGTGAAGCCTTTGTTTCTCTTGAATGTTTCCTTGGCAATCATCTTGTAATAGTGATGCTCCTTTTGCTGCCCTACCACAACCACCCCCTGATCTACCCTCTTGCCTTTCCTGTGCCCAAGAAGGATGGCTTCTATGCATTCCGTTGTCTTTGACCTTCAGTTTCTGATTGCTTTTGTCAGAAGGGAGACTGAAATGTTATCAAAAGGCAAGGGCCAGGTTTCGCTGCTAACCCGGCTGGACTATCCTGCTGCTGTACCAGCTGACATTGACTACTTTAGTAGGACACCTTTCCGACCTGAGAGAGGTAAAGTCATCCAGCAGTTAGTACTTTCTAGGGGCTTGGATCCTTTGTGTCTCTCTTTAGTACTTCCATTAATCTTTTTTTTCCAGTTAGCCCGTATAAAAACGTTATTTCCTGCCAGAACCTTGATTGGTGCACATACATTGCATACTTATTGTTTGTTAGACGCTTATTAAATAGAGGAGACTAGGCAACCCCTGAGAAGTAGTCCCTTCTTTAGTTTGTTTATAAATTATGTGGAACAACAAACATGTCAGGTGAAACAACAGGGTAAGCCTAGAAACGGGGCTGAGTCCAGGGAGAAGAGAGTGGTGCCTTCCCTAGGAGGGAAGGAGGCTAGGCAGGGCAGCAGAGCTGAGAGATGGATATGGGGCTGTACAAAAGCACTTCTCAGATAGTAAAGAACTGTTTTTTATTTGAAGAGGCAGCTCATTATCTACCAGGGAGATCAGTACAACTTTACTGGTTGAGAATGGTTTCTGTAGGGTCTCTCTGGTGGCCTGTTCCAGGAGGGTGTTCCTGAGTGGAGGGGTCAGGCTGGAGGAGAGCCCAGGGGAGTGTGTATCCTTCCTGGGTATTCATTTAGCCTTTGGCTTTTACAATAATGTAAGCAGATGAAACAAAATGATATATTTGCCATACATCATAAATAACTGGTATAAAGAGGTTATATGTACTCCTTTGAATTACCCTGGAATTGAACTGTTTATAAATATTATATATCATGAAAATGATCACAGACTGCACTTTAAAAGATGTTTTCCTTGAACTTAAGAAGTTCATGCCTTAATTATAGTATATCTATACATTGAAATCATACAATCATCCTATAATTGCTGAATATGGACATAGAGATCAAAATAATAGCAGAAAAGAGTGCCTCTGTGTGTGTGGGGGGGAGCTATGATTTATGATACAAGTTACGTCTAATTTGAAGTTTTAGTTTCTTAATCATTTGGTAATTATTATACTAATAAATGAAGTTTGGAGAATAATCAACATGTATGATATTATAAAGAATAGTAGGTGGTCAAATGTGTTTCTTTAAAAGGAACACTGGATACATGTGCCTCTTTTACACTGTGGCACTCTGTGGACAGCGATGTTGGACTGTGGCACAACAGAACATCACTACATAGGTGACTTTAGCAAGTGGCAGACTTGGACAGGCCTGCTCGAGGGTGACTGGAAAAATCAAGATAGGGAGATGCAAGGGTCAAATGAGCCTGAGCACTTTTTATTATTTTCTGGTTACCAGAATCCTTCGTATCTAAATGATGAGAAGAAACAGCAAAAGAAAGACCTTTCTTTACCAGCAATTTTCTGGCCCAAGATACTCAAACACCACTAAAAGGAATTTTTAGCTTCCCCCAAACTTAACTCCGTATTTTTAGACTCCCATGTTTGCATTCTCATTAGTGTATGGAAATTATTTTTTTATTTTTTCAAATCTTAACAGGTTTGTAATTAGCAAACAAGGAGCTGTACATATTTGAGGCATACAGTTGATAAGTTTTGACATCTGCACACATGTAAAATCATCACCACTATCAAAAGAATGAGCAGATTCGTCTCCACCTCAAGTGGTTTCATGACCCTTGAATGGCAGCCATTTTTATAGGTGTGTAGTAAGTCAATCTGCCTTCCCCACAGGTCTTCACCACCCTCTCCTCAATTAACCACTGATTCTACTTCTGTCCATGTAGATTAATTTTACTTTTCTAGAATTTTCTATCAATGAAATTGTGTAATATGTGCCATTTTTGTCTGGTTCCTTTAATTCAACATAGTTGTTCTGAGATTCACCCATGTTTCCATATTTCATTTACCTATTGATAGATATTTGGATGGCTTCAAGCTTACGAATGAGGCTTCCAGATTGCAAAGCCGTCACAATCACGCACCTGTAAGTCTCTGTACCGATAGATGCGTATCTTCCTTTTTCTTGTGTGAAGCAAGCTACACCATATGGTAAGTATTTAACTCTTTTAAGAATGGCCAAACTATTTTCCAAAGCGAATGTACCATTATACGTTCTGACCAGCAAGGTGTGAGAGCTCCAGTTTCTTTGAACTTTAGCCACTTTTACAGGTGTGTAGTCATATCTTATAGTGGTTTTAATTAGCATTTCCCTAATGACTAATGATTTTGGAAGTTTTTCATGTGCTCATTGGCCATTCCTATATCTCTTAGGGTGAAATATCTGTTTAAATCCTTTGCCAATTTCTAAATTTGGGCTGTTTGTTTATCATTGAGTTTGAGATTTCTTTGTTTATTCCAGATTCAAGTATGTCTTTTGACATACTGTTTGAAAACATTTAATTTGCATCTATGACTTGCTTTTTCCTTTTCTTAGCAATATCTTTTGAGCAAACAAAACATTGTTCACTTTCGTTTCCTTTCCCTTGAGCATCACTGACCCATCTTGCTTGGTGCACAGTGCTTTAACACTTGCTTTGTTTGTTTATTTTCTTTCTTTTCTTGTTTTGGTGGTTTGAGAAGAGGGGCAACTTTGGACCCTGGACCCTGGGACTCTGTCTAGGCAGAAAAGAAAATGAGCTTAATGCTTTTAGTTAAGTAAATTTTCTTCCATGGCATCTAGGAGTTTTAAAGGCAAATAGTCATGTGTAAGATAGTTTCAGGAATAGAATTTTGGGCTGGGCAGTGGCTAATCCTTCCCCATGGACTTCTGTGAAGCACTGTGGAGAAAGGAACTCACATATCTGGGCTGGCCATGGACAGTCCCCACCATTGGTGTTATATGATTTTTGAGACAGGAGACTTGATTAATTTCATGACTGACCAATGGATGTGTGACATTAGTAGACAGATGTAGTTAGAAAGGGAAACAGTGCATCAGTGAGCCAAATAGTGCGTCAATGAGCCTACAGACCAGGCCCTGTCATTGTCACTTCAAGCAACCAAGCAAACAAATAAATAAACAAATAAACAAACAAACAAACTTCTGTCCCATCCTCCCCTTCGGGATTCCAATGAAATATAGGCTAGACTGGCCCACTTCATTCATTGTCTATATTTTACTCTCTTCTATCTTCCAACTTTCTGTCTCACTATGTGCATCGGACCCACATTCCATCTTACCATTATCCGCTCAGCTGTGCTTACTGGCTTTCTTTCGTATTCTTAATTTCATTTTTAGGGGTTTCAGTTCCAGGATTACTGCTTGGTTCTTTTCCAAATCTGCAATGTCACTTTGTTCTGGTTTCTAGTTCCCATATTAAAAGCTTGGTTTATGTTCCTTTGTAAATAGTCAGTGGATTGTTTTATAATCATGATCTTTTCATTTGAACATCTAAATCCCTGCGGCCTTTTTGGGCACTCTGCCCCCACCCTCTGCCCATGGGTTCTCACTCAAGTTTTCTGCCTTCTTGTGTGGCAGTTTGCTTTTTGCTCTTTTCCAGGCTTTGATCATATAGATGTTTGTAAGACTCTTGTTGTTGTTGTTGTATTTTGTTTTGTTTTTGCCAGGAGGCTGGGGGAAATTTATTCAGATTTCAAATTAGAGACTTCTCAGTGTTATGAATGCAGGTTGCAGGGCAGCCTGTTGACTTCTTTACTCTCAGTTTTCCCTGGGGAAAGATACAGATGTTTCAGTACATCTCCACACCCCACCCGACCCTCCCAAATGAGGGAGGATTTTTCAGGAAGACTGGGCTTCATTTCTGGACATCAGCAGGCAGCCACAGCTGTAACCCAGGCTTGCGGGGCTTTCTTAGGGGTTCACCAAAGTCCTGAGGGCAAACATGGCTTTGAACCCTAAGCTTATCTCTCTAGGTCCTATAACTAGAGTGTAGCCTGGTAATTTAACACGACCATGTTAGCATTTTGTAGCTTTACACATCACACACACACACACACACACACACACACACACACACACACACCACTTGAGACTGTCTTCTCAGTAGAGAGTGTGATCTAAATGATCTCTTTTCCTACTTTTGCAAAAAGCAGAATGACTGAGAGTTTAAGGGAATTCTTAGATTCTCCCTCATTTCCAGGTCTTCTGTGAGTTCTACTAGCGGAATAATAGGTAACTCGGATCACAAAACTATGCCACCTGTATGTCCACTAAGTCCTGTGAAAACACAAGCTGTATGGAAGTAGAGCTTCTGAGTTAGTAAGCTTGATTGCTAGTTTGTTTTGTTTTGTTTTAAGAAGGCTGGCTGTGAAACTGAGGACATGATGGTACTAGAAAATAATCCTTTAAAAAAGAAACATGCAATCTTCTTTGGAGTGAAAAAGAGTTCCTGACATCATCATCTTCCACTGCTTCTAAAACAACATAGGGTGCAAAACAGAAGAAATGTCACCAAAGTAGAGATATTCAGTTGGAATTCTTGCCTCAAATTTAATTAATGCAGTCTCATATTAGACATGCAGAACATATTGATCTCGTGTTTGATAATAATTGCTATATCCTACCTAGTTATGTTTTATTAATTTCTTCTCTTATAAAATAGTGGAAACTAAAAGATGCAAAAATAATAGGAACTTCTTCCAAAGTTTCCAAAATTTAGTTATTAGGAGCAATGTGACATAGCAGTTCCGTACAGCCTTAATGGTCAAGGAAGCTCACTCCAGAAGGGGTTCTTAACCCATTTCCTGTTTGCCCTGAGAATACTTACTGGTGGTGTTTATAACCCCAGCATCCCAAGATAACTCACAGATTGCATTCCTAAAGGATTTTTTTGTGAATGGATGGATGGAAAGACAGTTACAATGATGAACTGAAAGTCATTTTTGCAAGTAATTTCTGTCATTTTTGCAAGATATTGGGCAGAAACCTGAGATGGAGATGTCTCAGTCAACAAGGTCTCTTTTGGATACGCCTTATCTCAGGCAAATTATGACTGGTGAAAGGTTTTTACTTTTGATCTGGTGCCTGCATTTTGCCAGCAATCCTTCCATCTCTACTGGTCAATCAAAGGCCCAAATTTCACTGCAGAAGATCAAACCCGTATTCAACTTTCTTGTAAATAAGTTGTCAACTGTATATGATCCAAACAGAAACATTGCAGCTGATGAATCACAGTCAGATTTGCTTCAGCCTCAAAGAGTGTGTTTACGTAAAATTAAATGAAGGCAGCAGTGAGCGGCCCTTTTTTTTCTAAACAGGAAATGGGTTAATGCATGAGTCTGGACCAGCACTCATCACTGATTTCTGCTGTTGTAACACAAGGGGTTTCTTTCATGTGGTAATTCATATCGTGCTGGCATCAAGAGGACAAGAGACTCACTGTCTCATGCTTTATTTTCTCAGAGTAGTAAGAGGTGAGGTAGTTCAGTGAGACTGTGGAGTAGGGAGTGGAGACTTCCTTTCTTGGCAGGCAGTAATGCCTTGCCGCAGTGTCAGTAGAGGCCCTACAGGGAACCTGGACTTTCATTTCCACCTCCAGTAACAAGGTGCCCCTTCAGCCCCCTCCAGGGAGGGGGTCGGAGGAGGCTTAGAGCAGGAATCAGCAGGAAGGGGGTTGCCCCTATTAACCCTTCGATGTCTGTGGAGGTCACATGGGTGCAGCCATAAGGGGGCACTCCTGCTCCTTCCAGCCAGAGTGGCATTGGCAAACAACTGCAAGAGAGCTGGAACCTTTACCCCAACCCTCGGGAACAATGAGCCTGTCCCCATGGGAGCCATGATGGGGTCCTTGACTCCTGCCCCCTGTAAATACTAACATGATTGTATTCCCCTTCTTCTCTTGGAGAAGTTTCATAAGAAGCAAGGTAAAAATGAAGGGTTCTGTAAGATCCACAATGCTACAACAAAATATCTGCAATATTTTTATAGCTTTCTATAAAAAATTGCTCATCAGATCAAGAACCAAGAAAACTTCAAGCTTTTCTCAAAAATACAATCAGTGGAGGCCAAAGCCAAGATGACAGAGATATTAGAATATCCCAACTCTGATTTTCAAGCAACCATTATAGAAGTCTTCCACGTGCAATTATGAAAATGATTGAAAAAAATGAGAAAGTTCCAGTAATAAAATAGAAAATATTAGCAAAGCAAAAAAAAAAGTGGGGGAGAGGTTTAAATGAGAATCAAATGGAAATTTTAGAACAGAAAAAATACAAAAACTAAAGTTAAAACAAAATCAGTGGAGGAGCTCAATAGTAGAATGGAGAGCACAAATGAAAAAGAAAACAATATATTGAAACACATAGAATAGGGCTAAAGCAGTTCTAAGAGAAAAATTTGTAGTACTAAAATTTTACAGTAGAAATAAGAAAATATCTTAAATCAATAATCTAAATTCCTACTTTAAGAATTTAGAAAATAAAGGCCAAAAAAGAAATAAGCAAACAGGAAAGGAAATCATAAGGAGAAGATCAAAAGTCAATAAACTGAAGATAGGGAAATGATAGAGAAAAATAAAGGGAACAAAAAGTTGTTTTTCAAAAAGGTAATTAATAGTGATTTATTGCATATAATGACATAATATAAAAAGAAAAAGGCAGAAGTTAACAATAAATGATTGGAGATATTACTAAAAATCCTGCAATGATTACAAAGATAACAAAGGAATAATGTGGGAAAAATTGATGCTCATAAACCTGTCAACTAGAATAAATGGAACAGTTCCTCAAAATCCACCAGTTACCAAAACTAAGCCAAGATGAGATTGACAATCTAAATATCCTCATAACTATTATTGTAAATATTATTTTTGAATTCTTTTTAAGATTTTCTCTTACTCATTAATTACCTAAAGTGTGTTGTTGAAAGCCTACATGTTTACCTATTTTCCTGTTAAGTTTCTATTCTGGACCTCTAATTTGAATCCATTATGTGTTAAGATATACTCTATCTTTTCATTTCTTAAAAATTTATTAAGGTTTTGTTGTATGGACTATTCTTAAATAGTTGTTAGGCATTTGAAAAGATGTGTATTCTTTTATTGTTGAAAGAAATATTCAATATGTATCTATGGGTTTCTCAAGGACATGCACCCACCATGTCTTTTATTTTTACTAAAATCATGGAGCAATTCAGGTACAACCTAAAGAAATGAATGAGTCTGAGAGTAACCCCTGAGAATCTAAAGGGTCTAAACTTGTTTCCAGGAGACAACAAGCAAACAAAAAACACTTATGTGTATGGAAATGAAGCTAACATTTTGTCAGAGTAAAGCAAACCACAAGTTAATTCTCTCAGACAGCTCATCCTCATTTCAGAAAGAATAGTGCCGCATCAAGAAGCTCCTCCTCAGAAGACTGATTTCTTATTCTCAGTCTCTAGAGTAATGTTGCTTAGAAAGAGACTCTGAGTTTTCTTGTGGCCGAGGAATGGAGGATAGATACACATAGTTGATGTATCAGTATGTTGGTTGACTTGTGTCCTTCATTTGGGAAGGAATTCCTGAGAATATGACTCTGTTTTCAGCCTATGTTGTTAGATTTAGGTTGTGGGCACAATGCATTGGCATTTGTGGTTAAATGACGAATTAAACATTACCAACATCAGTTGTTAACAGATGAATTAAATTTCTGAGCACAACGCCATGGTCTGCACCTACCCTCACCACCACGACCTTAACAAAACATCAAAGAGCAAGTAATTGATCTGGATGAAACTTCTAGCTCCAATGCCCTAGGCTGAATCTCTGTAGCTGACCTAACAGATGCTAATTTTTTAGAATCAGTTATGCTGCTACAGTTTTCAGGAGTGGCACGTCTGCTACTAACAGATGGAACTCTGACCTTATAGAACATGGTTTCTGCCAGTGATAATTAAACTGATGGTTCCAGGAAAACCTTTTGATTTCCTGACATAGGTCCTGCCATGTATTTCACCCATCTGCTTTTCCTGTCAGGAAGCTGGAAGTAGCACATCCATGATGGAACCATGAGGACAAGAGTCAGACACCAAGGAGTTCAGAGCAGAAAGACAGAAGGAACTTGCATCAGCAGTCACCCAGAAGGAATGTGATACAATCGCAGCACCATAGAATTGAAATTAGATACAACCCCTGTACACATGTTACTGAGGAAACAATGACCTGCTTTTGTGCCAGTCACAGGCACCACATTTCCATCAGATGCAATTTCCTGTATCTGCATTTCGGACACAGAAACTGCTGGGCCTTTTTGAAAGAGTCACAATCCAGCTCCTACATGATTAGGGTGAGAACATTGAAGTTCAAAGAGGTCAAATAACTTTGCCAATAACCAGAAGCCAGTAAGAAGGGAACTGTGCTCAACCTCTCCCTCCTGAAGTGTTCCTACTCTTTAACATACATAGCAGATACCCTTTTGAGACTTTTTAGGAAGTTCCTGGGTAGTGGGATTTTCTGACAAACACACCCAACACACACACACACACACACACACACACACACACACACACACACACACTTCCTGAACAAACTTCAAATTTCCTGAGTTTTCCCCATCAAACTGCTCTGGAAACATAAGTGTAATTAAAACAACAACTAAAGAGGGAAAAAAAGCACATGAAATTCTCCAATATTTCCCTTCGTACCTCCAGTCTTCAGCTTTAGCACTTTGAAATCTGTGGGACTCCAGCAGTTAGGTTTGTTTGGCAGCTCATTGCAGTGAGTTGATGATTTCTTTGGCATTTTCTGAGACTTTTAACAGCATTTGTTTTTAAATCCCCATAAAGGCCTTGGAAAGTCTTGGGACAATGTCATCTGGGATGATAACAAAGTCATTTTAGGAGAACTGGGTCGTGTTGTGAAAGGTTCTGAAGATGGAGCCCAGATGCTTAACCGGGGCCTGAACTCCAATTTGGGCTGCAAACATGGAGGGAAGGACTGTCCCTAGGAATGTCCTGCTCCCTGGTACAAATGAGTACCAAGAATTTAAGAGATGAAGGAAATCTAGAGGAACATGAGTGAAGCAGCCAACCTCTTCTTAAGACGGGAGACTGGGACTTGGACACAGAGAAGACAAGTGGTGAGATGTTTCATTATGTGGCTTATTAGGGGAAAAATTCAATTTTCAACACTCTGTTATTTTTAATCAAAAATATCCTTCATGTTTGTGTTGTTTCGAGTGCTAACATATTCAACAGTCAGAGAACAGTAAAACCTAAAGGTTGTATATGGCAATTTCCCCTCCTATTTCTGGAATGTTGCAACTACATGGGTATCAAAGAATATGTTGTCTGCAAAAGGTTTCAAGAGCTTGCACTGAGAAGCTGTATACAAAACGTGCTTTTCCAATGTTCATGAGGGATGAATGAGTTGAGTAAGCTGTTCAGTGTCATCACCTGATATAGGAACATAACAACAAAGCAATTGATTTCCATCCTGTTTTGCACTTAAACCGTGCAACTCGGGGCAAACCAGACAGTCTTTGGAAGCCTGTTTCCTGGTAATCAGTCATGGTCACCCAATGATGAGGATACATACAGATAAATGTTTCAGGCGATCTTGTCATGCAAACATCACAATGTGAGATTCTAGAAACTAGGATGGCTGCAATGTCATTAGGTGATATCACCTTATGGAACTGCTGTCACATGTACAGTTCTTTATTGATTGAAACACCATTTTGAGGTGCATGATTGTATTTTACAAACCCTTTGTAACTGAAAAACATGCTTACTTTGCCTGCATACAGGAAAGATAATATGTCAACCACATTCATCTTCTAAAAGTTTTAAATGCAGCTCCATTATTTACAGACAAAAACTGGGCAGATGTTTATCCCTTTGGGTCAAGATTGGAATCTTTCCCTACTGTGATGATAGAATTTTTTTTCTTTTTTTCCCTAGTTTCAATGTCTTCAAGAGTGTGTTGAGGTGTTGCTTATTTCCATGGAATTTGCTTATATTCCGTCAATTTCCACTCACTTTTTTCTTTCAACTGTATCAATATCACACTGATTTTAATGCCTCTCTTATCCCTAGAGCCTGGTGGAGGTTTTGAGGCATGTTATTGCTGTCCATTAATTGTATTTTCTAGTTTGAATTCTACTCTTTCATACATTCAGTGTGGGATTTTAACCTTTTTGAGTCCTGCAAGTTCGTTCTACTTCAGTATTTCCTTGAAGACTTTTCCTTTGCATTTTTGTGTTCTTTTAGACTCAGCACACCAATTTCTTCCAAGCATATTTTTTTCTAGAATTTTTGTTTGGGATTCTACGTAGACCTTCTGTGTCCCAGTGAACATCCACTACAGCGTGTTTTGTCTTTCATCTTTTACTACTCTTGCTGCCATTCTAGAGATGCAAGATGCAAAATACAATGCAAAATTTTACTTTTGCCACTTCTAGGTACTCTTAGAACCTTAAAATGCTGTAATGTCTTTTATCTACTCCCATCTTCGCTTATGTTGACTATTAGTTTTGATTACGACCACGTCACATTTTTAGCATGCCACTATTAATGCCTCTAAGTTTCCATTTATATTCATTCGTATATTCACCTGTCCTAATGTTACAAGAGGTCAACTCTACATGTTTCACTTGTACATTTAATGTATCCCCTTCTTTTTTCTTGGTCTGCTTTATCATTTTACTTTGCTTTTGGTTTTCAGCAGTTGGATTTCATGTATCTGGGTGTGTGTTTTCTTTTTTCTTTACCCTGCTGGGGCTTGCTGAGCTTTGTAAGTGCTCAACTTGATGTTATTAATCAGTTTCAGGGAAATTCCTAGCTACTTAAAAATTATCTAAAATCTATCACATTCTCCCTGTATTTTTCTGGGACAACACTTATAGGAACATTACACCTTTCAATTATCTGTTCCCTATCTCTTCTACTCTACTGTGTAATTTAATTAAAACATTTTTTTCTATCTCTGTATTTATGTTTGTATAGTTTCTATCAGTCTGATTTCTATATCCTCACCTCTATGGTTTTCTGCAAGCAATCTTCTATTCATTTCATACATTCAGTCCCTAACTTTGGACATTTTATATTTTTCATTTGTAAAATATACATTGTATTCTGTTTCATGAAATCAAGATTCCTCTTACATTTCCATTTTTTTATCTGGTTTGCACATTTTTGGTCTTCTTGAAAATAGTCACCACAGTTATGTTAAACTATGATCCACTGCTAGTTTTAATTATAATCACCTGTAGGTCTGCTTTATCTTCTTTTGTTTTTCAGATAACCCCACCTATTTCCATGGTTATTTATTTTTAAAAATGCCAGCCATAGTTTGAGAAAATAAAAGTAAAGATCAATTTGGCCTTCAGCCTGGTGCAGATGGGCACGTGGTCCCAGGGAACAACTGGTGGGAGATTTTCCCAGTGGCTCTACTCCATGGCCTTCTGGGGGCTGGTAGCCCCCATGGTTGTGTCCATGTCCCTTCTTCTTTGGTTTCATGAGAATCTGTGTGACTGTAGCACATTCCCTGCTGCTTTTCAGATTTTCTGTGTGACTTTGGTTTCATGAGAATCTGTGTGACTGTAGCACATTCCCTGCTGCTTTTCAGATTTTCTGGCTTAGCTCTTTTGCCATCAGCTTGACAAGCTTTGGAGTTCATCAAGTACCTTAGGGGTACCTGCCTTATGTTAAGCTCCCAGTCCCCCACAGCAGCCCTTTGCTCTTGAAGACTGGACTTGTTCTCAAAACCAGTGGGTGGTACCTGAATTTTTAGAGGCCAGGAGACTCTCTTAAAATCCTCTGTTCCAGCTTCTGTGTTGGCATGATACTATATGGGGGAAGTACATATGTTTGGCAATTTATTCAACTTTCTAATAGTTCTCAGTGAGAGGCTAGGCTGCAGTGGATTCTCTATACCACCTGGAAGCAGAAATCTTCAGGGTGGAATATAATTCTATTACAGATGATCCTACACTAAAGATAGGGTTACATCTCCTTGTAAGTTGAAAATAGTATAATTTGAAAATAAATTTAATACACTTAACCTACCTTACACTCTAGCTTAGTGACAGAGAATCCTATAGAGTCTCTGTTGTTTTCCTTTGTAATTCTGTGGCTAACTTGGAACTGTACTCACTGGTGCCACCCAATGTCATGGTAGGGTATGACCACATACCGCTAGGCCCCCAAATATCAAGAGTGGATTTTACTGAATGCATACCACATTTGACCCATTATAAAGTCAAAGAAAGAGAGAATCGACCCAAATTACTAAAATATGAAATGAAAAAGGAAACATCACCACACATAGCAGGGAAATCCAGAGGATCACCAGAAACTATTTTGAAAATTTATACTCCAATAAACTGGAAAATATACACGAAATTGACAATTTTCTAGACACATACAACCTACCTAAGTTGAACCAAGAGGATATAGAAAGCCTAAACCAACCAATAGCAAGCAAAGAGATAGAAACAGCAAAAAAAAAATCCTTCCATCAAAGAAAAGTCCAGGTCCAGATGGATTTCCAGCTGAATTATACAAAGCCTTTATAGAAGAGCTAAACTCAACACATCACAAGTTATTCCATGAAATCAAAAGAGATGTAATTCTCTTAAACTCCTATGAAGTGAGAATCACCTTAATACAGAAACTAAATAAAGATACCTCAAGAAAAGAAAATTACAAACCTTTATCCTTGATGAACATAGATGCAAAAATTCTAAACAAAATACTAGTGACATGCATTCAAAACCATTAAAGAAAATTGTACACCATGATCAAGTTGGTTTTATTCCAGGGATGCAAGCTAGGTTCAACATATACAAATCAATATGTGTAACTCACCATATAAATAGAACTGAGGACAAAAATCACGTGATCATCTCAATAGATGCTGAAAAAGCATTTGACAAAATCCAACACCCATTGATGTTAAAAAAATACTTCAGAAAATTGTAGTGGAAGAAACTTACCTCAGCAACATAAAGGCAATATACAATAAACCCAAAGCCAACATCATATGGAATGGGGAAAAACTGCAAGAATTCCCTTTAAAATCAGGAACAAGATAAGGATGCTCACTATCACCACTCCTTACTCAAAACTCTAGCCAGAGTGATAAGGTAAGAGAGAGAAATCAAAGCAATACAAATAGGAAAAGAAGACCTGAAATTATCTCTATTTTCAAATGACATTATTCTATACTTAGAACACCAAAAAACTCAATCAAAAGACTTCTAGAGCTGATTAACAAATTCAGCTAAGTAGCAGGATACAAAATCAATCTACAAGCATCAGTAGCTTTTCTATATATCAACTATAAATCCACTGAAAAAGAAATGTGGAAAACAAATCCATTCACAATGATCTTAAAAATAATAAAGTACCTAGAATAAATCTAACCAAGGAGGTAAAAGACCCCTACAATGAAAATTATAAAATATTAAAGAAAGAAATTGAAGAAGATCTTAGAAGACGGAAAGATATCCCATGTTCTTGGATAGGCAGATTAAATATTATCAAAATGGTCATTCTACCAAAAGTGATCTACAGATCCAATGCAATCCCTATTAAAATACCATTGTCATTCTTCACAGAGATAGAAAAAATAGTCCTAAAATTCATATGGAAAAAACAAAAACTCAGAATAGCCAAAACCATTCTCAGAAATAAGAACCATGTAGGAGGTATCACAATACCTGACTTCAAGTTATACCTCAGAGATATAGTAATAAAAAAGCATAGTGTTAGCACAAAACAGACATAGAGACAAATGGAGCAGAATATAAGACACAGAAACAAATCCACACTTATAACCAATTGATTTTTGACAAAGGTGCCAAAAACATACAGTGGAGAAGAGACAGCCTTCTCAACAAATGGTGTTGGGAAAACTGTTAATCGGTTTGTAGAAAAAATGGAATTAAACCCCAACCTCTCTCCCTGCACGAGAGTCAATTAAAGATGGATCGAAGACCTGGAAATTAGACCAGAAATTTGAAATTACTAGAGGGGGGCATAGGACAACACTCCAACATATAAGTTCTGGTAGCAACTTCCTCAGTAAGACCTCCAGAGCTCAGGAAATTAAAACAAGAATTTATAAATGTGATGGCATTAAGTTAAAAAGTTTCTGTTCAGAAAAGGAAACTATAAAGAGTCTAAAGAGAAAGCCTACAGAATGGGAGAAAATCTTTGCCAGCTACTCCTCTGATAGAGAACAAATATTCATAATATACAAAGAATTTAAAATATTTAACACTAAAAAATCAAATAACCCAGACAAGAAATGGGCAATTGAATTAAATAGACGCTTCACAAAACAAGAAATACAAACGGCCAATAAATACATGGAAAAATTTTCAACATCATTAGAAATAAGGGAGATGAAAATCAAAACTACACTGAAATTCCATCTAACCCCAATTAGAATAGCAGTCAAGAATACAAACAACAATAAATGCTGATGAGGATGTGGAGGAAGAGGAACTCTTATACACTGTTGGTGGGATTGCAAATTAGTGTAGTCACTATGGAGATGACTGTGGAGATTCCTCAGAAAATTGGGAATGGATTCACCATAGGATCCAGCTATACCACTCCTGAGTATCTTTCCAAAGGGAATGAAATCAGAATATTAGTGATACATGCATATCCATGTTTATAGCAGCATAACTCACATTAGCCAAATCATGGAACCAACCTAGATGAATAAATTACAAAATTATGGGGTATATACACAATGGAATTCTACTCAGCAATAAAGAAGAACAAAATTATGCCATTTGAAGGAAAATGGATGGACCTGGGTAACATTATTTTAAGTGAGATTAGCCAGTCAGAGAAAGTGAAAGGTCATATGTTTTCTCTAATATGTGGAAGCTATGGAGTAATTGGGATACCAGAGGGACTCCAAACAATGGAGGAGAAACCTCAGTGGAGTGATGGAGCAGGTCTAGGGGAAGGCGGGCAGGGAGAGGGAGAATCAATGAAGGAAACACTTCCACCGAAGTCATGTATATATGTGAAATTACCAATGCCAATCTCAATATCATGTATGGGGAAGGGGAGGGAGTGGGGAGGAGTCACAGGGAATCTCACCAAGTACTGTGTGCATGTATGTCCCTATCATTCTGATGTGAGAGTACAGTGCACCAATAGAAGTATATTTAAAAAGATCAGATAAACACCTGGCGTGGTGGCGCACGCTTGTAATCCCAGTACTTTGGGAGGCGGAGACTGGAGGATCCGGGTTTGCGGCCAGCCTCAGCTCTTTCTCTGTCTCTCCCTGTCTGTCTCTCTCTCTCTCTACTTAGTGAGACTTCTGCAACTTCATGAGACCCGGTTTCAAAATAAAGTATAAAAAATAGGGCCAGGGGTGTAGTGCGGAGGTAGAACACCCCTGGGTTCAATCCCCGGTCTGCAAAAAAAAAAAAAAAAAAGATCAGAGAAAAATTATAAATTGAACCATCATAAATTGTATGGTGGTTTTCATTTCTTGGCATAATATCTCATACTTATATATCTTTATCTTATTCATTGTTTTTTATTTTATGGTATAGTCATTAAATGGACAAGAAAAGAGAGGAGAAAAAAAGAAAAGAAGATAAAACTAAAGGGAGGGAAGATAGAAGAGAGGGTAAAAGGAGAGACAGACAGAAGTACCCTGAAGGAGTTCCCAATGGCCAAAGCTGGAAGAATTTCAGTAGCAAAGACTATTATGGAAACATTGGGTTATAACTGAAAGGATAAAATAAATATCTATGAATTCCTACTGATATAAATAAATGATAATAAATAAATAAAGGGAAGTGGAAAATCCTCCATACAGAAGATTTCCAAATAGAAAATGTAGAAGGAATGAAGGCAATACAAAATAAGCAGGAGGACACCATAAGTAACATTTTCTGCAGTCAAGATGCACTAACATCAGTAAAATTAGTGGGTGGCATTTTAAAGAGGAAAAGAAAAATATTTACACAGCCTTAAAGTATCTCCTTCAAAACACATATTAATCATTGAGGTGGTTTTATCATATTGCCACAAATGTATACACGAGTTCCCTCTACAACTCTCTTAAAACATCCTCGGTATGGCAAGAAGAGGTCCATAGCAATGTGTAGAGCTGGGAGTTCAGAAAATTTGGTGAGATCTGCTTTAGGTCAGTTGGTATAAAAGCAAAGTCGATTCATGGAAGATACGGTGCTGCATGGTGACTTGGGAGCTGAGGTGAGCATGCAACAGCTACACAAAAGAGGCAGCACCTACAGCAAGAGTGTGAGCAACAGAGAGTGAAAGGGGTGTGTGGGATTGTGCAATGATGAGTATGCAATTGGTTGGAGCAAGAATTTATGATGAGAAATGAATAGTGAAAAGTGTGAGCAGGGAGAGTCTGAAGAGCTGCTAGGGGCCCCTCCTTACTTAGGTGAGTATGAGAGGCACTGGAATAGGCAAAAGAGAAGGGTAAAGAGTCCTCACTTTGAAACAATGATTTTCACCTCATTGAAGTGAATAAAAAAAAAAACCCTGAGGGAGTTAGCCATGCAAATATCTGGGGGAAAGAATGCAAGTCAGAGGAGAGGGGATCAAGGTTCTAACCCACAGGGTTATTCAGGAACAGACTATTCAGGATAAGCAAAGAGGTCAGTGTTGCTGGACTTCCATGAACAAGAGGAGCTAGAGGAGGGAAGTTATTAATAGGGGAGATATGAGCCATCAGAAGAGAGAAACTGAGATGGAAGACTCAAGTAGGTGACATGGAAATGCTCTATCATCCTGATGGAAACCTTAGAGGTGTGGGCTACGGGAATTGTGGGCATAGCTCATGAGAGCCATTCTGCTTTAAAGGGACACTAAGAACTGGATAGATAATGAAGAAAGAGAGGTCAAGCCAGTCCTTTCCTGGAGAATTGTAGGATTTTAGTAGAATGGCATTAATTAAAACCAGCCCAATTTAATGATAAAAAGCTTTAAAAGCATAACATCTGTTACAGTGAAACCATGGAGGAATCGGGATCTACTTGGCTGTCAATTCTAAAATCACCTGCCTATTAATTTTTTGTGTGTGTGTGGTAGCGGGGATTGAACCCAGGGGCATTCTACCTCCGCACTACACCCCCGGCCCTATTTTTTATACTTTATTTTGAAACCGGGTCTCACGAAGTTGCAGAGGGCCTCACTAAGTAGAGAGAGAGAGAGAGAGAGAGAGAGAGAGAGAGAGGGAGCTGAGACTGGCCACGAACCCGGATCCTCCGGTCTCTGCCTCCCAAAGTACTAGGATTACAAGCGTGTACCACCACGCCCGGCCTTGACTATTAATTTTGAAAGGACCATCTCTTGGGAGAGGGATTAGGCTTTCTTCACTGGTTAATAAGGGGAAATAATTTAGTGGGAAATAGAGTTTGGGGCTATTTAGTGGAGACTCTGGAAAACCATCCTCCTTCATGTACATAGAAGAGCTCTGTCTCCATTGACCTTTACCTGTGCAGAAGCAGTTGTAAAAGGGATTTCTGCACATGTCAAGGAATGAGCCAGTTATTCCGTAGACCCCATAAGTGATACTTTGAAATGTGACTTGTGTGAATCCATCCCACCACACAGAGAAGGGACACAGGGTTGACCATCTTCTCCCATGGAGTCTAGAGTCTGACTACCTGGGCTCAGGTGAACCTTTGCCTCTCCCTCCTGTGAAACTTTCACCAAATACCTCTCCAGGACCTCAACAGATGTGCATTATGAAATTACATATGCAAATGGGAAATCCAATAAATACAGAAAATAGCTCCCAGGACTATAGATATTGCCACAAGACAGTGAATCTTAGAAAAAGTTTGAAAATAAAAGTCATCCTTTTCTAACCCAGAAGGACTTACAATTGCCCATTGATCTTTCATAATCAAGGATTGGTTTAGAATGAATTCCCAACCAGTATAAAAGAGACAGAAAGTGTTGGACAGAACAAGTATCACACAAATACCAGATGGTATCAGAAAAGAAGTGTGGACTATGATCATACCACCCTGAACATGCTCGATCTCATCTGATCTTGGAAGAAAAGAGTGGAAAAAACTTCCTCCCTGACTCTCCCTGCCTAATTGAGGCATACCATATGGCTAAGCATGAAAATGTACAGGCACAACCTAGCACGGGCTGTTCTTAGAACTTGGACCCTAGCCATAGTGCTTCACCAACATGGAGAGTGAGCTAAGACTGACCTCCCTGCTGGCCATACCAGGGCAGGATTTCGAAAGGTCTTGGCAATTGGAAGGCCAGCCAGAGTTCACCAGGAAGGGAAGAGGGCATTTCCACCCAGAAATACCCTGTAGGCAGCATGCGAAGACCACTTCAAGTTGCTGATACACTCATCCTCAGACCTCAGGATTTGTTTTGGAGAAGAGATGACAGATTTGGATGGAAATAGGAAATTAAGACTTGGTCTCGAAGAGCAAAGGTATTTGAACATCCTCTTTCTCCTGGCATCATCATAGTACAATCACATTTTCATGTTACACAGGTGACCCAGATGGCATGATTCAGATGTACCTGGCCACCACCTCTCCCTGGAGTTACATGGCTGTGCAGCACCATCTCTCACCTCCATTCCTGCAACTGTCTCACACCTGGTAGCTCCACTCTTCCATGGCTGCCCTATGACCCATCCTCATCACACAGCCAGAATGAGCTAATAGAACAGAAAGCAGAGAGCTCCCAACCTTGTCATGGCATGCATCACAGTTGGAGAAAAATTCTAGTCTCTAAAATGGCTAGTACTAGGGAGGTGTTTCTGAGCCCTGAATGTGTCTACTTTCCCTATTCTAGTCCCTCTCATGGCTCCCTATTGCTCACCTCTAACAGCCTTTCAATCTGGCCATCTAACTTTCTACCCTTTTTCTCTTCCCTCCTCCATTTTATCAACAGAGGATACATCTCCAACCTGGAAAGTATATTATCTAGTAAATTGTGTTTACTGGCCATTGTTTGCCTCCCCAGTATGTATAATCTGAGCAGACACAGGGATGAATGTTCATTTGGTCTCCTGAACACTTAGCTCAGTACTGATCATGAAGCTCATTATAGATGAGTGAACAGAGCCATACTGGGAGAGGTGTGTAGCTGGGGGCTGGGAGGACCAGAGAGAGCTGATCAGGGGTTGAGAAAAGGTGGAGCGACATGGAAGCATTCCCTAAACCATAACCAGTTCAAGGGAAAGCTCAATTCTTGAGCAAGTCAGCATGTGAACTGATCTGCCCCAGAAATGATCATGAAGACGGTGTGAGTATGGGTGGGGAGAAAAGGGAAAATGAACCCCCCCAAAAAACCCAAAATGAAACACAGAGAATAGGAGGAATAACCAATAACTGAACTTGTCTGTGGTCATAACACTTAAAGATTTAAAAAAAATAAAAATCTTGGTATACCACTTGAGGACATTACTGATGTGCTAGCCAACTTGTTTTTGGAGTTTCCAAGTACTTGAATTGTCTCATAATCTCTGAGATAACTGACCCCTTTAGAAATAGTGTGTTCTTCAGTTAAGTGGCTTGGACTTGACACAAAGGAAAACGTGCAAGAGAGTGAGTGTGCACACCATTGCTCATGCAGACCAGAAAGGACTGTGCTGGACTTGGCTCTGTCTTGAGTTGAGTCCACCATGTTGAATGAATGCTCCCTTTGGGCTTTGATCTAACAACCGCAGTAGGTTGTCCTTCCAAAGAGGAGCCAAATGGGCACTGGATCAAAGTGCTTGCCTTCTTCATGGGTCTGGCTTTTCAAGTCTTTTTGTCAGAAAATATTTTTTTCCGATGCTAAAAAATAGCCAAAAAGTCCTCATGTGTCATTCAGTGAACTTGATGGAGGGTAAGCCCCATGCCAGACTGACATTATTTCACCATGCAGATCCTCAATCCCCATTTTGTTAAAGACCTTATTCACACCTGAAGTTTTTGGAATCACACAGATTTCCTGGAAGAACAAGCAAATGAAATTTTGCAGCAAATAGCTTTTGGACTGAAAATCCACATGTCTTACTGCATGAGGTGTTTGGTCTTTTAAATGGAAACAGTAAAATTGAAATCTGTTTTCATCAAATTCTAAGCAGAGAAAGAAAAAAATTGATTAATCTGTTCATGTAGTCAAATAGTTCTTTGGAAGTTATTCAGTTTGAAGTTTGAAATTATTCTTTAAAATAGCAAACATGAAGAGACCCATGGTGGCCATTTGGCTAATTTCATGAGCATTTATTGTTTCTTTTTGGGACACTTTGAGAATCCCTTTGTCTATGTCCTAGGAGGAGAAAAAAATCCATGGCATGCAATATTGTAAGGAGAGTGCATTTTCTTAGCTCTTCTCATACTGTGGAAGTTCCCTCTCACATCCTAATTGTCATCTCTCCTTCCCTGTCTATATTTTTCCCAGACTCCAAGACCCCTCAGGACTCCTGGTCCCTCTGCTTCTCACCCCCTCCACATTCGCATCTGCACCTGCTTTAATCCATCCAGAATAGAAGAGCCATCTTTGTCCTCAAGGGTAAGGAGGTCTCCCTTCACAGTATCACTCAGCAAACACAGTGGCAAGTTTAAATGCAATTTTAGATCAACTAGTCATAAAAATAAAGGAATTTACTGCACTGCCCCTTCTTCTCCCGACCCAGAACAGTGGAGATCACCCAAGGTGAACAGGTTGCCATTCCAGAGCTGATAAATCTGAGTCTCAGTGCACTTGAGTACACAGTGTACTAACATCGCTGGAATTTGTATCCCTACAGAATTTGGACTGGTCCAATTTTCTTCTTCTGAACATAGGCAAATGGATTCATCATAGTTGTTTTCAATACACATTTCTGTGAATTTTAATGAAGATATGGCAATAAGAAACTTACAGCTATGGTGCACATCTCCTAATAAAAACTTGACCTTATTCAAGCCTTGTGGCACACACCTGTAATCCCAATACTTGGGAGGCTGAGATAGAAAGATCACAGGTTTGAGCAAGACCAGCCTATGCAACTTAGCAAGGCCCTCAGCAACTTAGTGAGACCTTGTTTCCAAATAAAAAATAAAATAGGGCTGGGGGTATAGCCCAGAGGCAGAATGACCCTGGGCTCCATTCCCAGTACCCCCCCACACACCACATCTCCCCCCAAAATAAACCCTGACCTTGTACCCCCTGAAGTCCTTCTTGGAGCTCTCTGGGGGTGAGATCTAATCAATGTGACCTTCTTGCTATGGCCCTATAGGTTATGTCAACGTGAGCTCTGGATCATATGACCCAAGTGTTGTGGATCTTTTCCCTAAAATGTCTCCTCCCAGGCTGCCTAATCAAGTTATTGAAAAGCACCAATAAAGCTTAATCAGCTCCTGATGGAATGGACAAGGTTCCTAGCAGAGGACGAACAACACCCTTTGTTAGAAAAAAAGGAGGACAAGGGATGCAGCTCAACAGCATAAAGAGAAAACTTCAATGTAAGCCTGGAGGAGACTCTCTCTCTTTGCAGAACATAGAGAACCACCTGTACAGTCTAGGGTGGGCATTTTTATGGAGTGAGGGCAGGGGAGGGGGCAGTTCATAGAGGACCTAATTGAGGACTAGTATAGATAGATGCTGATTGGGTCAAACTGGTGCAATTTTTCAATCCTTCATTAGCAAATCAGGTCATCAGGTGCCAGTTTGTGTTTGGGACAGTGCAAAGAACACATGTCAGGTGCCTTCCTGATAGGGGTCTGGTGGAAAGCATTGTTACAAGTATAGAAGGGTTGATTCTTTGTGGTTTTCCTGTTGCACTAGCTCAGAGAAAGAAACATTCTAGCCAGCTGCTGCAGATTGCCTCTTACACCCTTTGTCTTCCTTTCTACCACAGCTGCCCCACTCTGGGACTGGACCTGCTGTGGGTGCAGCCTGTCCATTTCCACATTCTCACACCATTGAGTCCAGGGACCAAGACATAAAGGTGACTTCTGGGGTCAGGGGTGGGGTGTGGAAGCACACGGTGCATATGAGCCCTGAGTCATGATCCATGTGTATTGGCGAGATTGTCTGTCTGCAGGTGCTGGTAGAGCTGACCACTTCTGCTTCCCAGGTGCACCATATCTTCTCACCAGAGCACCCAGTGGCCAGTGTCCCTACTGGTTTCCTTATGTCTACCTCTAGTACTCATGTTAGTGCTTAGTCATTGGAGAACATACACAGAGTGGGGGAAACTGAGTCACCCACCCACCCAGCTGAGAGCTGGGGTGAGGTGCGCTCTGCCTCCTGTTCCAGTTCTTATTCTACCAACTGCGCCTTTTACACCATATGTTCAGTGCCACGTTTCCCACATTTTCATGCTTTGTGTCTTGATTTTAAGTGGCCCCCATGTGCAGTGCTGAAGTCATGTGCCACGTGACATGGCGATAGACCTCGTGGTGTCAGATCAGCTTCACACAGGTGGGAGTGTAACTGTAAGCCCAGCTGAATGTGAGCTCCCCATTAATGAGTTAACATTTATGGGCCAGGCGTGGTGGCACACGCCTGTAATCCCAGTACTTGGGAGGCTGAGACCGGAGGATCCGGGTTCGCGGTCAGCCTCAGCTACTTAGTGAGGTACTCCGCAACTTTGTGAGACCCAGTTTCAAAATAAAGTATAAAAAATAGGGCCAGGGGTGTAGCTTGGAGGTAGAACGCCCCTGGGTTCAATCCCCGGTACCACAATTTTTTTTTTATGTTAAATGAGGCGCCATTAACCAAAAACACAGAAAACAAAGTTATAAATCGATCAGTTCACGAAAATGTGACCAGAGGCTGGTAGAAACCTAACCCTACATTTCCCTGAGGAGCAGTAGCTTAGTATTTGTTAGTTCAGTGTTCAGATAAACTCCATAGACCAATACAGTGAATGAGGAGATCTATCTATCATCTATCTATCTATCTATCTATCTATCTATTTATCTATCATCTATCTCATCTATCATCTATGTCACACTTCTTTCAGTGATAACAAGGAGCCAGGAACTGGAAGAAAATATCTGAGCCCACAGCATTACGGATAGGTCAAAAGATAGACAGCGATGTGTATATGTTCATATTTGTGTGTGTTGGCAGAAGAGTTTGAGTAGGTGAGGTCTCTGTGTTTTATGACTTTCTAGCTATAATATAACTTATTTGTTCAATGACAGCTCACCTCATTTAACAGTGAGAGCCTCAAAAGTTATCTTTCATTTGCATGTTTGTGGTTGTTCTCAGTGAATATTTGCTGAGCAAATGAATACACATACACATGCATGTGCAAATACACACACATGTGCATAAGGTTGACTGAAAGGGGAAGCTGATTGCTGGCTCCACCCCTCTTTCTGCCAGGAATCCCATCTCCATAACACCCCTGATCAGTTGTCATGGAACTATCCTCCTTGAAAATTGTTGCCCTGGCTGCTATTCTGTGATTTTTACTAGTTATAGGATACCAAACCATCTCTCTTGGTACTTTGTTGAAGGGTTGAACCAGTTTTGAGCTAAAGTGAGACAAATGCTTTTATGAGAGCTATAGAAAATGAAAAATGAGTGAGGACAGCCAATGTGCCCTGTAGCACACCCAGCCTCTCCCCACACAGGCAAACATGCACTCTTGGTCCACATAAGATATGAGACTTGACCACAGCTCTTCAACCACACAGTGTGGTTCTTATCTGGCTTTCAAGTTTGGGAACCTTGGGCAAGTTAGCTTGATCTTCCTTGCCTTGTTTTCTCCATATGGAAGTTGGGTATAATGGAAGTATTTATTTCCCAAGGTTTTCATGAAAGGTGAGTAAGTTGAGAGATGTACCTAGAATGTGCCCCTTAGACATTATTCTGAATAAGGTCTGGTTTTGTTTAGGAGGTATTAACTTCCTTAAATTTAAGATGAGATGCAATATTTATGCTTCCTGACACAGTAAATAAGACTCCATTAAGAAGGGATTGACTTTTGGAGATGGGACTGAGCTATAGTCCTACAAGTAAAAAGGGAGAAAGAAAACACTCTATTTTGCCTCTTTTTCTGGCTCAGAGAAGTTCAAGGTAATATCAATTATCTTCTTCCAAGTAAAAACTCCAAAAGTCCATTTAGAAAATGTGTTTTTGATATTATGTCAATGTGATTTAATGTGACCCTGAATCATGTGACCTTCCAAAATCCAAGGCCAAAGGGAAAGATTTAGAAACACTCTTTTTTAACTTTTTGAAGATCATAACTATTTAAGGGCATTCAGGAAAATGGCTTATTAAGAGAAGGATGAGAAGTTTATTTCACTTTTAAATGATTATGTTATTAAAAAATGATCATGAAATTGGCTTTAAAATATTCATTAGTTAAAGAGATTGACTAGTGATGACTACTATTCTACATATGACCATTATAAGACTCAATTGTGACACTGTAGAAATCCTATTTCATAAACACAATGGTGAAAGCAGATGTGTGTCTTCCCTACTCCTAACCGGAGGAAAGGGCAGCAGTGTTTTCAGGCTCACTGAGAGCCAGCCACTCTGGAGGGGACCGTTCATGCTCTGATCTTGTCCAAAAGTCACACAGGATGGAAAGATACACTTTTCAGGGCAGTCCTGAGGCCTGGGACCTTAACACTGTATTTACTGTCACTTTTTTTTTTTGTAAGCCTGAGCCATCTCTTCTGACAAAGTATCTTTATTCATTACAGAGAACCTGGTCTGATAGTCAGCTGTGTAGGCGTGTAGGTGGTTCCTCAGTTTTCCTTTTCCTCCTTCCCACCTCCCTCCCCCAATCCCCTTCTACTTTTCTATTGGTCTCTTTCTTCAATTATCTAAAGTCCCTTTTATTCCCTACTATCTCTCTAGCTTCCATACATGAGAGAAATCATGTGACCCTTGACTTTCTGAGACTGCCTGATCTCACTTAGCTTAATATTCTTTACAAAGTTTATTCAAGTGAAGTTGTGTCTTTATTATAGAAAAATGCTTGAATTATCATATTTGTTTTCTGAGATATGGTGTCGATAATAAAATCATTACCATGTGCAAAACAATTGAACAAAGGCAAAACCCCTGAGAGTATATTAAGAAGTTGGCTTGTAATAAATAGCAGGGAAAGGATGGATGGATTATTGGATAATTGTTAGAACCGTTGTCTCAATGTAGAGGGTAAAAAGCTGGATTCCTATTTTTCTTCATTACACCAATAACTTTGATATGGCTCAAAGATGCAAATGAGTAAGAAAAAGACAAGAAAACAAACTACATGAAAGCATGACATAAGCCTCTGTCTCTGCCAATGTTCTCACTGCTGTGACCCCATAAGCCAGACCGTGCAACTTAGAGGAAGGAATTATTTGCTCACAGTTTTTGGAGATTTCAGGGTTCAGTCCATGTCGGACCCAGTCTAGAGCTCAGGGCATGGCAGTGGGAAGCAGAGAGAGAGGGAGAGAGCACAAGGGCTCTACTCCTCACATCATGGAGGCTGGAAGCAAAGTAACACAAACAAGCAAGGGGATTTGATGGATAGAAACATAGTTCCTAAGTCCATACCCCCAGTGACTCACCTTCTCCAGCCACACTCTACCTACCTAGGTCACCACCCAGTAAATCTATTACAATGGATTTATGTACAGATGAGATTACAACCCTCATGACTTAATTACATCAACTGTGAGCATTATTACATGAACTCTTCAAGGGACATTCTATACCTAACCATAACAGCCTCCATACAAAAGAAGAAATAAAAGTCAGCAAATAAAAAATGCTACCAAGCAAAACACAAACATGAAGATATAAAACTGAAAAGATTAAAACTTTAAAAGACAACCTTACTTTAAAAGTTATGCAGAAATGAACAAAAACAGTTGTAGTGAGGGCATCCAAATGGCAGAAATCAAGTTGGCTTTTTAACATTTGCTACTACTATGTTCATGTGTCAACTTGGCTAGACTATCATAACCACTTATTTGTCACATACCCACCCAGGAGATGGTGCAAAGGCACTTAGTAGCTGTGGTTTACAAATACAGTCAATTGTCTATAAGTAAAGGAGATAACCCCATCCAACCAGTTGAATATCTTAAGAAATGCTTCAAAGATCTGAAAAAAAAGAAATTTCTGCCTCAATATTACAGCATCAAATCCTACCGGGGTTTCTAGTCTGCTGCCCTTCCCCACAGATTTCAGCCTTGCTAAATTTGGATTGTCACAAGCCTATGAGCCAACTCCTTAAAATACTACATAGCTGGGCATGGTGTTCACCTGTAATCCCAGTACTTGGGAGGCTGAGACAAAAGGGTCACAGGTTCAAGGCCTGCCTCAGCAACTTAGTGCAACCCTGTTTCAAAATAAAAAATAAAAAGGGTTGGGGGCGTAGCTCAAAGATAGAATGCCTCTGGGTTCAATCCCCAGTACAAAAAAAAAGTCATCAAATCTCTGTCTCACTTTCTCTCTTTTTATACTTTATTTATTTATTTATTTATTTATTTATGCATTGTAATCATACATCTTGATGGGTTTCAGGGTGGTAGAAGTATGCATGCACACATCAGTCAATTAGCCCTCCCACAGCTCCCACCCCCTTCCCTCCTTCTCGTACTCAGCATAGTAGTTGACTTTGATAAGTTTGTTTATGTACATCCTTGCATTAGGGTGTTTCCCTCTTCCCCCCTCCCATTTCCCTCAGTTAGGTCACCTTTACTCATCTAAGGTTTTCTCCATCTTTGTCTGGAATCCTTCTTATGCCCTATTCTCCCTAGCATCCGTATATTAGGGAGAGCATACCACTTTTCACTTTTTGTGACTGACTAATCTCACTTAGAATAATGTTCTCTAATTCCATCCATTTCCCTTCAAATGATGTAATTTTGTTTTTCTTTATGGCTGTGTAAAATTCCATTGTCTATATATCCCAAAGTTTTGTAATCCATTCATATCTGTTGATGAACATCTTGACTGGTTCCATAGTTTGGCAATTGTGAATTGTGCAGCTTTAAACATAGACACACATGCATTAGTCTGGTAGTTTGGTTTCCATTCTTTTGGGTAGATACCTAGAAGTGGTATTGCTGGGTCATAAGGTAGGTTCATTTCCAGTCTTCTGAGGAACCTCCACACTGTTTTCCAAAGTGGTTGCACTAATTTACAATCCCACCAGAAGTGTATTAGAATTCCTACTTCTCCATATCCTTGCCAGCATTTGTTATTGTTTGTGTTTTTAATGATTGCCATTCTAATTGGGGTTAGGTGAAATCTCAGGGTAGTTTTGATTTGCATCTCTCTGATTGCTAATGATGTTGAACATTTTTCCATACATTTATTGGCCATTTGTATTTCTTCTTCTGTGAAGTGTCTATTTAGTTCACTTGCCCATTTTTTGATTGGGTTGTTTGTTTTTTTAGTGTTGAGTTTCTTGAGTTCTCTGTATATTCTAGATATTAATCCTCTATTTGAGGAGTAGCTGGCAAAATTCTTCTCCTATTCTGTCAGCTTTCTATTGAGGTTCTTGATAGTTTCCTTTGCTGTGCAGAAGCTCTACAGTTTAATGCAACCCCACGTATAGATCATCTTTTTAACTTCTTGTGCCTTTGGGGTTTTGTTGAGGAAGTTTTTGCCTGTGCCTATGTGTTGAATAGTTGGACCTATGCCCTCTTCAAGTAGCTGGAAGGTCTCTGGTCTAATTTCCAGGTCTTTGATCCATCTTGAACTAACTCCTGTGCAGGGGGAGAAAGTGGGGTTTATTTCCATTTTTCTGCACATGATTAGCCAGTTTTGCCAACACCATTTGTTGAAGAGGCTTCCTTTTTTCCAGTGTATGTTTTTGGCTCCTTTGTCAAAAATGAACTGGCTGTAAGTGTGTGGATTTGTTTCTGAGTCTTCTATTCTGCCACATTGGTCTATGTGTCTGCTTTTGTGCCAATACCATGCTGTTTTTTATTACTATGGCTTTGTAGTATAGTTTGAAGTTAGGTATTGTGATGCTTCCTGTATGGTTCTTGTTGCTGAGAACTACTTTGGCTGGGTTTTCTGTTGTTCCAAATGAATTTAAGGACTGATTTTTTCTATGTCTGTGAAGAATGACCTTGGTAATTTAATGGGTATTTCATTGAATCTGTAGATCACTTTTGGAAGAATGGCTATTTTGATGATATTTATTCCGCCTATCCAAGTGCATGGGAGGCGTCTCCATTTACGAAGATCTTCAATTTCTTTTTTCAATGTTTTGTAATTTTACTTGTAGAGGTCTTTTACCTCCTTAGTTAGGTTTATTCCTAAGTATCTTATTGTTTTGGGGGATATCGTGCGTGGAAATGTTTTCTGGATTTATTTTTCAGTCAATTTATGTTTGGCATATAGAAAAGCTTCTGATTTTTTAAGATTGATTTTGTATTCAGACACTTTGCTGAATTTGTTGATCAGTTCTATAAGCCTTTTGATTGAGTTTCTTGGGTCTTCTAAGTATATATAATGTCATTTGCAAATAGAGGTAGTTTCAGTTCTTTTCCTATTGGCACTCCTTTGATTTCCTTCTATTGCCTTATTTCTGTGGCTAGAGTCTCTAGTACTATATTGAAAAGGAGTGGCGATAGTGGATATCCTTGTCTTGTTCCTGTTTTTAAGGGGAACTCTTGTAGTTTTTCCCCATTCAATATGATGTTGGCTGTGAGCCTATTGTATATTGCCTTTATGATGTTGAGGTATGTTCCTTCTATTCTGATTCTCTGCAGTATTCTTATCATGAATGGGTGTTGGATTTTGGCAAATGCTTTTTCAGAGTCTATTGAAATGATCATGTGATTTTTGTCTTTAGTTCTGTTTATGTGGTGGATTACATGGATTGTTTTTCATATGTTGAACCAGCCTTACATCCCTGGGATGAACCCAACTTGGTCATGGTATATGATTTTCTTGATGTGGTTTTCAATGCACGTTGCTAGTATTTTGTTTAGAAGTTTTGCGTCTCAGTTCATCAAAAATATAGGCCTGTAGTTTTCTTTTCTTGAGCTGTCTTTATTTGATTTTGGTATTAATTTGATATTGGCTTCATAGAATGTATTTGGGAGAGTCCCATTTCTTTCTATTTCATGGAATAGAATGAGGAGTATTGGAATTAGTTCTTCTATAAAGGTTTTATAAAATTCACCTGGGAAACCATGTCGTCCTGGGCTTTTCTTTGATGGTAGGCTCTTTATTGCTGCTTCAATCTCTTTGATTGCTATTGTTTGGTTTAAATTTTCTATATCTTCTTGATTCAACTTAGAAGGTTGTATGTGTCTAGAAATTTGTCAATTTCTTCTAGTTTCCATTTCGTTGGAGTATAGTTTTTCAAAGTAGTTTCTGATAATCCTCTGGATTTCTGCACTGTCAGTGGTATTATCACATTTTTCACCTCTTATTTTAGTTATTTGGGTTGATTCTCTTTCTTTTGTTTAGATTGGTAGTGGTTTATCTATATTGTTTATTTTTTCAAGGAACCAACTTTTGGTTTTGTTGATTTTTGTATTTTTTTTACTCTTTACCTCATTGGTTTCTGCTCTGACTTTAATAATTCCCTGTCTTCTACTAGCTTTGGGGTTAGACTGTTCCTGTTTTTCAAGGGCTTTGAGGTGTGTCATTAGGTTATTTATTTGGTGATTTTCTGTTATTCTTATGTGAGCACTCAGTGCTATGAATTTTCTTATTAATACTGCCTTCAGAGTGTCCCAGAGATTTTGATATGTTGTTGTGCCTCTATTTTTGTTTGTTTCTAGGAATTTCTTAATTTCTCCCCTTATTTCTTCTCTGACCCATTCCCCATTCAGCAGTGTGGTGTTCAATCTCCACGTGTTTATGAGGTTTCTCTGGCTCTTCTTATAGTTTATTTCTAGTTTCATTCCATTATGAAAAGATACAGGGGATTATATCAAATTTTTTAATCTGTTAGTACTCAATTTGTGGCCTATTTTAGAGAAGGTACCATGAGCAGCTGAAAAAAATGTGAATTCAGCTGTAGTTGGATGGAATATTCTGTATGTGTCTAGTAGGTCCATTTGGTATATGGTGCTCCTTAGGACTACGGCATCTTTATTGACCTTTTGTCTTGAAGATCAATCTAGTGGTGTGAGAGGTGTGTTGAAGTCTCCCAATATTATTGTATTGGGATCTATGTGTGACTTAATGTCATGAAGAGTTTATTTTATGAAAGTGGTTGCATCTATGTTTGGGGCATAAATGTTGACTATCGTTATATCCTCTTGCTGGATTGTTCCTTTTACCAGTCAGAAAGGACCTGCTTTGTCTCTTCTGATAAATTTAGGTTTGCCTGATATCATGGTTGCTATTCCTGCTTGTTTTTGAGTTCCATTAGCTTGGATTACCTTGCTCCATCCCTTCACCTTTAGTTTGTGAGTATCTTTACTTGTAAGGTGTGTTTCTTGCAGGCAGCATATAGATGGATTATGATTTTTAATCCATTTTGTCACTTTATATCTCTTGATTGGTGAGTTGAGGCCATTTATATTATTGAGAGATGAATTTTAGTTCCTAACATTTTAAGTTTTAATTTCTGTTTGAGGTAGTGTTTGTTCTTTGCCTAGTTGTTCATTTGATGGAAATCACTGTTTCTCTGGTTCTGGTGTTTCTTTATTATTTCTCCTTTGTAATTAATCTCTTTGAGTATTTTCTCTAGTGCTGCTTTGGAAGACATAAAGTCTTTCAGCTTCTGTTTGTTGTGGAATGTTTTTGTTTCCCCATCAAATGTGATAGATATCTTTGCTGGGTAGATAAATCTTGACTGGAACTTGTTTTCTTTCAGTGTGTGGAATATGTCGCTCCAGGCTCTCCTGTCTTTCATGACTTGGTTTTGAAAGTCAGGAGTGATTCTTATTGGTTTGTCTTTGAATGTTACTTGGTTTTTTACTCTCATTGCCTTTAAGATTCTCTTCTTGGCCTCGATAGTAGTCAATTTGATTATTATGTGGCATGGTGAACCTCTTCTCTGATCTTGTCTTTTGGGGGTTCTACATGTTTCCTGTACCTCTTTTTAACATTACCTGAGATCTCTTCAATGTCTAATTCATGCTGTTGAATTGCTTTTTCTAAATTATATACTGTGGGTTCATTTTTGGAGAGGTCATCTTCTAAGAGTGAGATTCTGTTTTCCTTGTGGTCTAGTCTATTGTTGATAATATGTATTGATGCCTTCATTTCAATTATTGCATCCTTCACTTCCTTCAGAGCTTCTTTTTGATTCCTGTTCAGGGTGTCAGATTATTTGTTTATTTGATCCTTCATTTCTATCAGGCTTTCTCTGAATTCTTTTCAGAAATCCTGTATTATTTCTGCTATTAAAGTTCTGAATTGTCCTTGTGGCAGTCTTTGCACTGCCGTGTTGGTGGGTTCTGATGTTGTGGGATTGTGGGAGCTCATTGTTTCTTTGCTATTCTTCCTTCTCATGATTTCAGGTTTCTTAAGTTTGTATCTTTGTTGCTTTTGGTAACTCTCTCTCACTCTGTAGGTTTCCTATGTCTAATCTCTCTCCCTTTATAGTATCTTATTCTGGAGGTTATTCTCAGTTCTTTGTTGTGTGTTTATTAACCTTTAAAACCGACATTGAAATCTGTGTCCAGTATCCCTCCATTGTTGTTCTGCCTGTAGATCGTCAGTACTGGGTCGCAGTTACTCTAGGGTTCCTTCTGCCCGCTTCACTGGTGATGTTGATGGGTTCTAGGTGTTAACGTCCAGGGAGCTGTCACCTCCATAATAGGGAGTAGATTCAGAGGTATGAGTTGGACAGTTTGTGTACTGCAGGTGTCGAGTGCTGCTGGTGCCTCTCCCACTGCAAGCGTGCATTTCGCTGTCTCCACTGGGTTTGTCCCTATTTCTTTCTGTTGACACATATGGCAGGTATCGCCAGTGTGGAACCCAGGACTTGTGTCTCTCTTTGCCTACAGAAGCGGCAGATGTCACTTTGACCCCAGTCTGTGCAAACATGGAACTCCACATTTTCCACAGAGAAAATGTGAAGTTGGGTTGGTGGGATATTTCCCCAGGCACCATGACTGGGTGTCCTGTGGCAATTCTCGGAAAACCTGTATGGATGCTGCAACCTGCGGGCTGTAGGTCTGTCCCACCCAAATGTTGCAGGGGACTGTCTGCTTATCCACCCTTCTGCTGTGTCTTACAGCAGGCCCTACTCCCACCTCCACAGGGATGATTCGCAAAGTCTCACACCCTGCAAGTTGATTGCTTGCTATGAGAGCCCCTGTGGCTACACTGGGTGATCTCCCACTGGGGCATCTTGTTAATTTATGGTCTCATTGAGCAGAGCTCTTAATCTTGGGAGGAAGGGGTGGGTTCATCCACTGCCGTGGGTTCTTGTCAGAATCCTGGGCACTGCGGTTTCTGTGGAGTGCGGAGCGAGCCACCGCCCACCTTCGCAGTTGCTAGACCCACAACAAGTCATTGGCCTCTCTGCTGGCAGCCTGTTGAAGCCACAACACTGGCAGCTGCCAGCACAACCAGGCCAAAATGGAGCCGCCACCACTGCCACCGCCATTCAGGTCTGTGTTGATCGTGGAGCAAGCTGCTGCTCAATTTCGCCTCTGATGCTCTGCAGTTGCTGGACTTACAACAGGTCGCTGGCTTCTTTGTTGGCAGTCTGTAGAAGCCACGATGCCGGTATCTGCTGTTGTGGCCTGGCCAAGATGGTGCCACCTCCACTGCCACCACCGCCATTTGGAACTCTGTCGAGCATGGAGCGAGTTGCTGCTCGCTCTTGTTTCTGATGCTCTGCAGTTGCTGGACTTACAACAGGTCACTGGCTTCCCTGTTGGTGGTCTGTGGAACCCACAATGCCATTAGCTGCCGGCTCAACCCTGCCAAGATGGTGCTGTTGCCGCTGCCTCCACCATGGTCCCCCTCTCTCTTTCTGTCTTTCTCTTTCTCTCAGTACGATTATACATTTGGTTTCTCTGGAGAATCTAGACTGATTCCACTCTGTAGATCACAATTGAACAGGTACAGTTCTATGCTATGAATTTAACTCAAGTAACTAATTTTATAAGTTGTAAAAGACAATATACAAGAATATTAATTTCTGTGTTCTCTGCATAATGAAACCTTTGACAACAATCCATGTTCATTTGCTAAGGGCTGGTTAATAGTCATGTAAGCAAAAGTCATGCAGTCATTAAAATAACTCAAACTTGTTTTAATTAATGCTCATTATAGTTGTTGTCACTTTTCTCCTCTTCCTATTCTTCCAGTTTCCTCCCATGAAACAGAAAATGAAGAAATCTGTGTCAGGTCAGACTTCTCCTTAGGCTGAAGAGATGTTCCCAACTGGTTTCTAGCTATTTCAGCTTCTGAGTTAACAGAAAGAAGAGCCGTCTCATTTCCTGCATCTTCATTTCCTCATATATTCCAATTGGTCCAGTCACCCAAGAGCAAAATCTAGAAGTCACCCTTGAATCTTCCTAAATGCATCACCACACACTCATTTGTGTGTGTGAAAACACACACACACACGCGCACACACACACACACACACACACACTCCTTCAACCCATGCAACATGATATTGATTGCATCTCAAATTCATTCTTCATAGTCCTTTCTTCTTCCCTCCCTCTAGGAACCCTAACCCAGACAAGGCACTGACAGTCTTTCACATGTAAAATCTTCTTTGCATATGTTGTTGGGGATCAAACCCAATGCTGCTGGCTTGCCAGGCACACACTCTACCCAGGCCTCTGGTGTGCAATCTTGATTCGTTAGTCTCTTATCTCTCTGCTTACAGTTTCTATTCTTCATGTTGCGGGTAAAGTCACTTTTCTAAACTGGAATTTTGATTGTAGCACTCTCTTATGTATTTTATTATTATTAATTATTGGTTTTTATTCCTCAAAAGTCCTCCCACTGCTTACATCATAGCAGTCAAACTCCACAACCCCATGCCTGGCTTCCTATATCCTGCTCTGACAAGTCCCTTCCACTCCCTGTCACCTCCTGAGCCCACTGTATGGTATGCCTGAGGTCACTCCTGATTCTGCTGTGGTGGCTCCCACCCTTCCCTGTGCACAGGACATTTCCAGTGTGTTGACATTATCACTCTATTAGGAATCTTGTCAATTTCAGAGACACTTCTGTATGTCTTGCCTTATGACCAGGAGTGGATGGATTACCACCTGTCTGATGAGCTCACACAAGTCGCATCATAGCCCTGCCATATTGTAGCATCCTATTGCTTCAAACAGACCATGTTACCCAGGAGTGAGGGCTATGACTCCTGAACTTGGCCCCACATCTTGCAGGAATAATTAAGTTTTAATTTCACCTCAAGTCATGCATGAAACAAGGTCATATGTGCAGGAGGTTTATTTTGGAGGTGATCACACAAGGAGCATGAGAGAGACAGAGAGAGAGGTAGGGAGATGAGACATGGGAGAAAGGGAAGCTATAAAGGGTGCCCTAGGAAGTTCACCCTGTAGGCAACTGGGAGTCCATTGTGCAGGAACTGTCCAGGAACCACGTGGAACATTCCTCAAGGGAGCTGAAGTAGCCTTCCATCACCTTCCATGAGTCATGCTCTGATGGTGTCCCCATCCTTCCAGCCTGAAGAAACTCCTGAAACAGGAACAAAGGCCCCAGAGAAGTGACACTGGAGTATGCAGTACCATCTGCCACCACGGCAGGTCGACTCAGAGAGGGACAATGGGGGACAGGATAAGGTGTCAACAGTGTCTGCCACAGCAAAGAAGTAGGACATTATGTTGAGTGAATGATAAAAGAAGACTCGAATAGACTGTGCACATGAGAATAGTTTTGACTGGGTGACAGGACTGGGTTTTTTCTTAACCCATTTTATCCCTTTGTCCCAAATGTGGAACTCCCATAAAAACTTACATATCATATATAATATAATTATATATAAGTAACCATGTAAAACAATATAATTCATTATATTAATATCAAAATTAATTATGATAATATAAATAATATTGCATTCTATTATAATTAATAGAATGTAATATTATGATTTCCAACCTAGTTTTATTCACCTGTGTCATTTTTGTTGAAATATTCACAGAATTGAAAATTTGGGACTCAAGTAATTGTATTTAATATTATTTGTGCTTTTATAATTTGCAATGGAGAAGCACATTCTACAATATGTATCGTATTGGGGAATACAGAATTGAACTGGCTTTTTGAGACCATACCACATATCTGCTAGTTTCTCTTCCCCCAACTATAGAAGTTGCATTGATTAGATTCTTCATAAATGATTTCTCAGCTTGTTTATGAACATAAGTGTTGAATGCTTGGAAACTCAGTGGCATAGGAGTTGTCATAACATGCTAAATCTTATTTTGTCACCTTTTTATAAATTTATCTTTTGAAATCAGTCAAAAGGAAAGCGGTCTTCAGTCCTGCATATCCTCCTGAAGACCTGGAAAACAGCGAACATCTTCTATCTCTAACCCATCTAACATCCTCCCCTGCTTCTACATCCACAAATTACTCACTGTGAGGTCCCGCTTTTGCAAACGCATTCCATGTTGTAACTGTCCCACATACAAACAGTGCCAAGGACAGCCACAGTGCTCTAAGCCCAAGCAGGCAAAGTTTGGGGTGTGGCAGAGTATGCTGGGTGTTCCTTGCCAAGCGCCCTCATCAGGCAGCAGCCTGAAGCCAGCTGCAGTGGTCCACTTGGCTCAGACCCTTCCTGGTCCAACCCGATCACCCAATCTTTGGCTCATCACACATATCAAGTTGCATTTCTTCTTGGCTTCCCTTGTGAAATGTACCCATTACTGTGCTTCCCAGGAATTCACGAGAATCTATTCTGTTCTGCCCTGGCACTGTGCCTGGGGTTGGAAACACAGAGACAGATAGCACAGAGGCTGGGTGTGTGATGTGCTCACACTCTGGCAGGGAGTCCTAATGCACTCACAGTTATAAAAATGCTTAAAGGACACAGTGGGCCTATGGAGAGAATGTGCCATATATGCACACAAGACTTTCATAATGTCACCTACATGAACAGAGATCTGTGCTTAGGGGGGGTTGAATTTCACAGGAAACAAGAGAAAAAAAAGTCCCATAGTTTTGGTTTTAAATGTTCAGAATATATGCCTAGCATACAAAGACAACCTATGTGTAGCCATGGTATCTAGGAAAGATTTTTTTTTGTTATTTCTGGATACTCAATAATTTAATACAAATGAGTTGTATTAAATGAGTTGTATTAGCCATAGTGGCTGTGTATTTCACATTACAAACTAGCAGTGTACAGATTTCAACTTTTCCACATCTTGTTATTTTCTTTCTTTCTTTTTTTAATAATAGCCATCCTAATAGGTGTGAGGAGGTATCTTATTGTGGTTTTGATTTGCCTTTCTTACTAATAGTTAAGTTGAACATCTTTTCATGTGCTCATTAGATATCTGGATATCTTCTTTAGAGAAGATATCCAGAATTGGATGGTTAGCTTTTTGGTTGTTGAATTATAAAAGTTATTTCTATATTTTATATATCAATCCCTAATCAGGGATATAATTTGCAAATACATCCTGTCATTTTGTGGATGGCCTTCCCATCTCATGATAGTGTCCTTTGATTAGCAAAAGCTTTAAGTTTTGATGAAGTCTGGTTTATCTGTTTGCTGTTGTTGTTTTTGTTGCCTGTGCTTTTGATGTCATATCCAAGAAATCATGGCCAAATTCAAAGTCATGAAACTCTTCCCTTATGTTTTCTTTTCATGGTTTTATAATTTTTAATTCCTAATTTTTTTTGGTCTTAAGCCTGCTTTGAGTTAATTTCTACATAGGGTGTAAGGTAATGATTTTACCTCATTCTTTTACACCAGTCCTGTTTTTTTTTTCTTAAGTACTTTTATTGGTGCATTGTAATTATACACCATAGTGAGGTTCAAAGTCATACAAACAAACATGCACACAAGTTTGGTTGTGTTTCCCTTCAAGTCCCACCCTGCTACCCACCCTTTCTGGTACATAGTAGTGCGATTGGTAGTGATACTTTCATACATGGGCATGGTATATTTGAACTTTTCCTTTCATAAGTTCTTGCCTTTCCCCTCCCCTTCCCTTCTACTATTCTACTGGTCACTCTTCTCAATTACCTAAAGTCCCTTTTTCTTCCTCTTTTCCCTCCAGCCATTTTCGAATGAGGATCGCATGGTGTTAATCTCAGTGTTGTCGTCATCCTTGTTTTATACATGGGGACACAGAACCTTGAACTAGGAACGCCCCACCCTTAGAAATTCAACTAGACAGTGAAGATTTAAACACAGTCCTCTTTATTCCATTTGTGAGCACTAAGTAGCCCACACATAGAGAGAGGAGGGCTCAGGCAAAGGTGACTATTTGAAATTGTTGTCCTTGTATACTAAATTATATTCTTGTAATGGGATTCTGCCTATAATATATGTAACACCGTTGTTTATTGTATATGATTGTTTACATTTAATATTTGTAACCAAACAGGATCATTAAAGCAAAATCAACCTATGAATGCTGTCAACAATTTACAATCCTCACCATCCCTTAATTGTTAGAGTGGGGGTCAAATAGAATGGTGGCCATCAAGGGATAATTATCACCACCAGGAGTATCTTAAGAGATTGGTGTGTCACCTGTTTTATCCATGATTGCTTAACCGGGTGGAGCTCTCTATTGGCAAAGTATGCAGGTCCTCCATGCCATTGTTTGCTCCGGGTTAATCTGCTGAGAGGACGTGGGCAGCAGGAGCTCCAGGCACTTCTGAGTGTGGAACTCACACTCCAGACCAGGAATTATGGCCACTTTGGTCACTGGTCTCCTGTGCACAGACGTGGGGAAAGTCAAAGGGGTTCACCTAACCCACAGGAGGGAGAAGCATCACAAAACACTCTGTGGAGAGGCTGGCAGCTCCCCAAACCCCTACAGACAAATAAGAAAACAAGGAGAACATTTCTTGAATAGCATGTATGTGGGTTAGAGACCTTATAAAGATTTTATATATATATATATATATATATATATATATATATATATATATATGTCTGGGTGTGGTGGTGCACGCCCATACTTCCAGTATTTGGGAGGCTGAGACAGGAGGAGGATCGCAGGTTAAGGAATTGACATTAATGGGGTTTGATGTCAAAAGACCTGGAGTGAAGGCCTAGCCTGCATGTGAGCTGGATGCCTTCTTCACCAAGTAGGGAGTCCAGGGTCCTTAATGAACAGCCCAGAGAGCATTCATGGCCTACTGACAAGGAGGCTGGGTAAAACAAGAGATGGATGCAGTCTTTGTTCATTGGGAAGTCTATAACTGGAAGGGCAAAAACAATTATTGTAAAGGAAACCATGAGTGATGTACATTACTAAGCAAATACACTTAAGAACTCAAACACTTTTGAAATGGGTCTGTCATGTGACCCTAGAACAGAAGTGTTTTGCTCAAGTTCGTAGACTGAGAAGTAGGGAGAAGGCTGCCCTGAGTGCAGCTGAAAGAACAGGGTGGTGATGGAGTAATAATAATGATGTGCACCCTCAGAAGAACTGCTGTGGGTCACCCAGAGAGAACATTTTGTTTTCCTTTAATTGGTTCTTGTCGCTTCTTCCTCTGTCAAGCAAAGAGTCACTCAGGCATGTCTTTTGGGGTGCTTTCAAACTTCATTCTGCTGTTGGGCATTGTTTGCTGAGAAAAAATGAGCTTTTCAGATGTCACATGTGAAATAAATAAAAGATCATGTTCTGCACTCTTGTTCTAATTTCTGCTGGGAATCACCGCAGACAGCTTATACTGGTCAGGGTGAACTTTCCAACTGAGAAATTTGATGTCCTTTAATCTTGATTTGAATGATTGGGGGCCAGAGGGGACAACACTTGAAAGAAAGGCACAGTTTTTTCTTTAGTGTAAAGGAACTTTGAGGTACCCAGTGAATACTTGATTGATCTCTTTGTAATGAATTAAATTATTAATTCAAATCACTAACTTCTTTCTGTCCCCCACCATGTAACTTACTCCTTTATTCAATAGACAATTATTAAGTCAAGAGTATGCTGAGAACTGGAGAACGTGTAAGATGGTCCACTGCCTGTGAGGAACGTGCAGGCTCATTAGCAGGAAAATTAGATGTGGAGGCATAGCTCACCCTGACTAAGGGACAGGTCAGGCTGTAAGACATAAGAATGGCACGGAGGAGGACGAAGCCTGCTTCTTAAAGAGAAGGAGAGGTATTTCAGAGGGAGACCTGCAGCTGGTATGGCAGATGGTGTTTTAGTTGTATCCAGGATTCATTTTAGTCAGACCTGCTAAGATGCAAGGACACAGAAATGATTGTCTTGTCATGAAGGAAGAAATTGATAGTCACAGCCCCCTGGAGGCAGCAGTGTGGCAGGCCACCAGGGCCACCCAGGGCCACCCAGGGAGGCAGGAGTAAAAGGGGTGAGGGAAGTGTGACAAGAGGCTTTGCTGTGCTTTCTAAGGGAAGGGATGAGAGTCAGGGAAAGCAGGCTTAGGACTGGCTGGGTTGAGTGCCTCTGCAGTTCCTGGAGCACAGGGCTGTCCTAGGTGTCTGGTGCCTGGTCCTGGGTGATTAAGGCTGGGGAACTGGGGCTTAGTGTAAGAGTATCTTAGAGGTGGTGGTGGGGTGTGGGCTCTGTATTGGTGGGTTTGCATATGAAAAGCATGCTCCTGGTTAGGCAGATGTTTCCTGTCTCTAGGATTGGCCAAACCAGGGTGAAGGGCTGCAAGGTTCCAGCTGTCAAAGCATCAGAACACAGAATTGGTAAATGCAGCTGGTTAGCTGTCTTTCTTGCAGGACAGAGGGGAAAGGGACTTGGGGAGCAGGTGGCAGCATTTGTACAAGACTGCAGGATGCACAAGCTTTGCATGTTGGGGAAGCATTTAGCTTTTAGTGGTTGGATTTCTTTGGAAGGAGAACAGGGTGTGGCCCAGGGAGACTAGAGCCTGCAGGCAGGAAGAGAACAGGATGGATACTACCACTCCTCGAGAGAATCTTGAGACCCTAGTGGGACCTGCAGGGAGCAGAGATGTGGGGGCCTTGGTCTGGTGGGTGTGGGAGAGAAGTTTCCTATCAGATTCTCTAGCCAGTTCATCTTAGGATATATCTCATGACATTTCCAAAAAGTGGAATCAGAGGAATCTTCTACTGAAAGAGAAGAGGTACAGATTAGAGGTAGGGGAATTCTAAATGGGAGTTCATAGGTAGGGGCCAGAGAACCCTGATTTTGATCCCCACATCTGTCATTGACTCATACAGAGTTACTAAGTACTTATCTAAGACTTGGTTTCCTTACCTGGAAAAGAGGCAGTCAGAACATGAGTCTGTGAGGGATAAGTGGTTAATTCATCTCCACTCCATGGCACAGTGGCTGGAAATTACTCTGTGCTGTTTGTGATTAGCAGCGTCTAGATGGTTCAGAGCATTTCAGAGCATTTCTCCAGCAGCCTATGACCTACTGTGTACCTGTGTTTCCTAGAAGGCCACATGTGCCTGAACGGACTAATTATGAGAAAAAGAAAGTATTTCTTGGAGCAAATGCTCATCAAGATCACCAAGTCACAACTGAGTACTATCTGCCAGACATGAAACATTCACTCTGCATTGGAAAGTGCCAAAAAGTGTCCCCAGATATGAAAACTCATTGTTTCAAAAATTTCTGCAAGGAAAGTATAATGTTACCTGTTGAACAATGAGGTACTATCATGAGAGTTGCGATATCTCCAGAAGAGGGTCTGAGGAGTTCCCAGAGAAAAGGGGGAACTTTTTTGTTTTTAGGTACTGGGGACTGTACCCAGAGGCATTCTACCTCCAAGCTACACCTCCAGTCCGATTTTATTTCTTATTTGGAAACAAGGTCTCACTAGATTGCTGAGAGCCTCGCTAAGTTGCTGAGGCTGGCTTTGAACCTGCGATCCTCCTGTCTTAGCCTCTCAAGTACTAGGATTACAAGTGTGTGCTACCACACCGGGCTGAAAAGGGGGAACTTGACTCAGGATCAGCAGGGTCCTCGATAGACATGATGGAAAAGAATTTCAGCACGGGCCCATGAAAGTACAGAGATTTATTTAGGAAATCCAGGAATACACATCCAAGGGAAAAGGTGGTCATCTGAGAGAGTGACTTCTTTTGGGGGTTCTTGGCTCTTTTAAAGGAAGCCTGGTGGACAGTGGGAATGGGAAGACATGCAAGGATGATATCAGTCCAGTGATCTCAAGGTGGTTTAAGCTGGTCTGGTCATTTTCAGGATCTTTAAACTAACTGGATCTCCATGATCTCATCAATAGATAACGCTGGAAAGTCCCCTAAGTTACAGGCTTCTCAGAAAATAATACTCCTCTTTGCATAAAGAGTTTGTTGGTGGGCTAATTGACAGTGCACAAGGTAGATTTACAGATTTCCCAGAAATTTGGGAGTGATGGGCCTGGGAGAGAGATGGGTGTGCTGGTCAGCAGTCTCACAGCCATAAGCTAAAGACCTGACCATGTAACATAATGAAGATTTATTTCCTTACGGTTTCAGGTTTAGTCCACTTGAGGCTGGGGACTGTGGATCCCAGGGCATGGTGGTGGGAAACGAACAGAGGGAGCGCACATGGGCTGTGCTCCTCACATCATGGAGGCCAGAAGCAAGCGAGAGAGCGAGCAGGGGGAGGAGGAACCATTTATATAACCCCCAAGACTGCACCCCTAGGGACCCACCTCCAGCCACACCCTATTGGCCTGGGTCACCACCCAAATAAATCCACTACAATGGATTTATCCACTGCTGGGATTACAATCCTCATGATTCCATTATACCAGCTCCAAACATTAATAAATGAATTCTTTAAGGGGCCATTCTATATCTAATCATAACAACTGGCTTGGGGAGTTACAGGCCTGGGAAAATACGTGAAACTTCTGAATTAGAATTATGTTCCCTTGTCATTCCTTTATGTCTCCTTTCCACCTGGTATTTTTATTTATTATTTATTTGTTTGTTTATTTATTTATTTTTATTTTCTTTCCTACTTCAGAAACAGAGGTCATTATTTTCCAAACCTGCTTGTCAGTGGCTCCCACCTGAAGAGGACTATAATTTGAAATCAAACACCCCCCATCCTGAGCCCCCAGTCACCCAAGTAAGGCTGGGAACAATAGGGCTGCCCTGTGCTTTGCATATTAGGTGTGGGGTGACTGAGTCCAAGAAGGGTGGGGCTCCTCCTCCTACTGCTGAGAGGCACAGTCATTAGCCTGGTAAAGGCCCACCCTATTTCCCATTGAAAAAAATCACCATAACTCTGATCTAGCATTTCCTAAGATCATTGTATTATTAAAGTCATGTTTAACATCTGTCAACATCTGCATTTGGGAATAATTGCCTATTGTTGTTGTCCTTATTGTTTTTAATTACATTTGAATGCCTCCCCACTTGAAAAAAATTCTTGCATTACAACAATTGGATTCTCCCTCCATTCTAAGTTTTGCGTTATCATACAATAAAATGAACACCTCCGTGAAAAATTTCCTCATAGACTTGTTGGATTTATTTACACAAATTAGTATAAAAAGAGTATCTCATATGGGTATTACTTGAGGCTTGCAAACATTTTTTTATGCAGAACAAAAATGAAAACCTTAACACATTTCAAAAAAGCAACTATGCCTAAAAAAGATAATGTGCAAAACTTTGAACAACTGTATATTTAAAGATTCTTATTAGATTCAAGGTGAATGCTGTGTTTTTTCACCCATTTTAATTCAGAAAGACTATGTCTCCAAATTCAGTTTCTTTGCTTAGATTCTCACATTTAAATCCCACCCAGTAGAGTTTGGCTTAAGTGAATGCATTTCTTATTAACACTTTTAATTAATTAGTTAATTAATGATGTAATAAGAAATATGTCTCAAAAGACAAACATGTAAATATTCAGCTTATTTATTTAAATATTGTTATTTAAACATTAAGGCAGCCTTATGAAAAGAAAATAGAATATACTTGATCATTGAAAGAATCGCAGACCATAAGCTCACTTACAATTATTACCAAATGCTTTCAGCTAATATTTACTTAAACTATTTGGTTCCCCAAAGCACATTTTCAATGCCGCTAAATTCTTGTGTCCTAAATGCTTTCCTCTTTGTAGACCTGTTGGCTGTTGCTCTGTGTGGTTTCACGTTATGGTCTCTGTGAGTACTCAGCATCTTCTATACGTTCTGCATCATCCTATCACCGTCGTATGGCCTCTTGACTTCTGGAGGCCTTCTCTGCTTGTACCCCGGGTTTGAAGAGAGTCTTGCCTTGAGCACAGTCCCGTGCACTTCCCCAGAGGGAGGAAGAGCTGCAAGCACTGTCCAGGTGGTTTTTCCTTCTGCACCCAGTATTTACTGGGAGTCTTTCCTTCATTCAGCCAGTGTTTACTGGGAGTCTTTGTGATGGATCCTGTGCTCAGGCTCTGAGGTATACTGGTAAAGACAGCAGACAAAGCTCCTGCATCTCTTGTGCAGTTTACCATCAGGGTGGGGTGTAGGAACCAATAGTGAAACAAATAGTGGAATGAGGAGTCATTTTCTATTGAAATCTGGGCCTTTGGAGTATTTTGCTTTGAGGTCCTGTATCTTATTTACTTCTGTGTCTGTTTTAGTGGCTTCCTCTGATAACTTCTCCAGCTGGGAAGGTGGGGCCTCTGTCTCCCACCTGCCAGGTGGGGTGCAAGCCCGGCCTCCCTGCTTGGTTCTTTTACACCTAGTGCAGAGGCTCCTGGTTTGGCTGGGTGAAGGTGGGGGTTCTCAGTCCATTAGGCCTCTACTATGACCACTGGCCAGGATGTGACCTGCCTGAAAGTTCTGTGTTCCACTGCTACCCTGGAGGCCTCTGCAACTACCTGGGGAGGGGTCGGCATCTTTACTATTGGGCAGAGGTGCAGTCTTGAGTCTCCCCCAGGCCCTTTGGCATTGTTCCAGGGGGCAGGAGTTCCTGCCTGGGGTGGTAGAGGTCCAGTCTCACCAAGCGGCCTCCACTGAAACTGTGTGGGGGGGATAGTGTCCACCAAGTGGGGGTGTGAGCCCCAGGGCCCTGATACCTCCTAGCCCTAGAGTTGGGGCTGGGACACTTCCTGAGAGTCCTACTGTCCTGGTGAGTGAGGTGGAGGTCTAGGGTTCCAGTGGCCTCTCCAGGCCTTCCCAGGGGTAGGGCCAGAGCTTTTCTATGATATGTGGCTGAGGTGGGGCTGTTATTATCTAAAGATTTTCAGTTTTCCTGGACTGCCTCTACCCTGGTCCTTTAGCCAGAGAAAGTGAACTTTTTCTTAGGGGTTTTAGTAGTGTATTCATGTTGTCTATGCCCACTGGCCTCTTCTGATTCTTGTCTTCTTCAGCTCCAAATCTGGAATACATGAGGCAAAAAGAAAACCCAGGGAACCCACCCATATTGTCCCTTAGATCCTGGGGTCCTCACCTTTCTGCCTTCTCCCCACCTGTCAGATCTATTATGTATGTTCATATATAACACCTAGGAGTTTTAGTGAGAGAAATAGGGAAGGAGCGGATGCTCCTCCTTCTCAGAAGTTCAAGTTACTGATCATTGCCTTTTTGCAATTTTCTCCTCTGCCATCTGGGACCCCACAGGATAAGATAAACCCCAAACCCTGCCCTTCCACATAAGAGCTCAAGGACATTAGAGAACAGCCAATTACTCCGGGAGAGTCTCTCTCCAGGCTGCTGGCCTGTGTTCTGTGGCACTGTGACCTTGTAACTAAGCATCAAAGCCCCTGTGGTCCAATCAGGAGGAGTCCTTCATAGGTATTTCCCTTGCCTGGCAGACTCCAACCATTATAGGTGATCCCTACTATGTAATTATCAGTTGACTCACACAGAGCTTACAATTAACCAGTAACCAGAGGTCTTTTTCCCCTGACTGTGTAAGCTCTTCTGAGTTCTTGCTCTTGTAGATTCTGGAGCAGAACGTCCTACCTCTACTACATCTTGTTGTTTGATTTGATTTCCTGTGTCATCCATAAGGATATTAGCTCCTGGAAGGTCTCCCTCTTTCTACTGCCAATCCACTGTTTCTTCCTCTTAAAGAAGAGGAATTCATAAAAGAAACATTCCTCCAACCAGACCTTTAATGAAGTGTTTACAGATAATTATACCTGATTTCTTAATAGCAATAAATAGTGCAATACGATGAAAGAATTACACTTTCGTCTATAAAAGAAGAAAGAAGCCCATTCATTCTGAAGCTCAAAACTCTCTAAGTGGAGTTAAGCATTCACATTAATGTATGTGATACTTTAAATCCAAACTTAAAATTAACTTTCTCTATTGCTCCAAAAAATTGTTTCACTAAATTCTTAAACTAGTTAAGGACGACTTATATTGCATGGAGATTTTACATTTGCAGAAATAATCCCATATCTATCACTTAGAGTTTTTCTCAGTGTATTTGAGATCTGTCATTCATACATGTTTAATTTTTGTGCAGAACTATTAAGACACAGAATCTTTTAGACACAACTATTATCTATCAATAATAAGTAAAGTAAAAAATGTTCCTAAAATACATTTGCTTAAAGGCCTATGGCTACTAGCAGATGGCATCTGTAAAATCTAGAAGACAAATATTGAGTAGTGTTATCCATCTACCTGTCTAGAAGTTCGTCTAAGACACTAGTCAATTACCTAGCAAGATGCCTTAGCAGATGGTAGTGCTAAAGTCAAATTATCCCAGGTCAGGATGTGCTTTGGGACTTTTTGGTTCAAAAGTCTACTTTTATCCATCCTAAAGCAGACCTGCCCTTCAGGGGCAGACTCACTTTGATAAAGACCTCCTGGAGGCTGACATGTCCCTTCTGCCTGCTGATAACCCCTTAAAGGTCCAAATCCACTTCCCACCTTCTTCTAAGACCTGAGCCTGCAGGGTACATTTGTGTGTGAACACTCTACTACAGAGATTCTTTGGGATCTATTCCATCAAAATTGCGTGCTCTCTCTCTCTCTCTCTATCTCTATCTCTGTCTCTCTCCCTCTCTCCCTCCCTCCCTCCTTCCCTCCCTTCCTCTTTCTCTTCTTCAATCTTCTGGAAGCAATGTCCCCATCAGTGGTGTCTCATGGTTTCCTCACTCATTCCTTCTCTCAGGTCCACCAGGTCCTGGGCTAGACAACTGCTTCCTTTCTGTTTCACTGTATTCTGCCCCTGTTGCTTTTTGAAAGTTCTCAAATGCTCCCTCTCTTATTTGTTCTCCCATGACTTCCCTAGTGTAAACCCTTGTTACTATGTCTGCAGTTACAACATAAATTTCCTAACTGGATCCTTTCCTTGACATTTTCTTGGTCGAACCCTATGTCGTCCCATAGACCAGCCACTGGCCACAGGTGGTTCCCAAGCCCAGAAAAGGTGATGAGTGCAACTGACGAGCTCAAGTATTCATGGTATTTATTTTAATTTCTTCAAGTGAAAAAAATACTGATATTTGATCCAGTTCCTAGAAAAACTTATGAATCTTCTAAATGCTTGGGCATGCAAATCTACTTGCCGACTGTAGATTTTATAAAATCCAAAATATAGCTCAAGTACTTCTGATGTGTAAGTTGCTAACTGGGTTTCAGAATCTTGGTCCAAGAAAAGAATAATATGCCATTAATAACATGTATTGATTATACATTAAACACCTGTAGTGTGGATATATTGTGTTAAATATAATATATTATTACATTTATTTCTCCTGCTTCTTGTGGCTGTTAGAAAATCATAAAATTTCATATGTGGCTTGTATGGTAATTCTGTAGGCTCTCTCTGGTCAACCCACCCTCCACCTGCCACCAGTGAGTGACTCACTGCCCCTGGCCAGCCATCTGCCCATACCCAAGGCCCAGGCCTTCCTGCAGCCATCTGCTCTGCCTTCCCTAGGCACTGCAGCCAGGACTTGGCCTTCACCACTTGAGGCTCTTAGTCCCAGCACTCTCTCCCAACAGACTCCACCATGGGCTGCTCTGGGACCACTCCTGCTCCAGGGACTTTCTTACTAGCTCCTCATAACAAAACAAAGCAAAACCCTGACCTAACTGCATGTCATGCAAGAATCGGCTCCAGAATCATCTTCTCCAAGGTGCAGTTGGCCCTGCTATCTCCCTCCTGACCTGGTGGGTCATTGTCCTGGGCCATGTTCTGCTGGGTCATGGTCCATAACAAGTCACAGCGACACTCCCACACCACTACCTCAGAAATCCAGCATGCTGCTCACTAAGAAAATACTTTGGTGAACAAATGCAATAAACAGTAATGCCAGTGCCACCAATTCACAATGATAAACTCCCCTGCAGACCAGAAGAAGTACACAGTGGCCTGACAGGTGCTCCTTCCCAGATTTGGAAAACCAGCAAAGCAATGCTCAATAAAATATACAATCAGAAAACAACAAGAGCAAGTTAGCTAGGAAGCATTGCTGGGTCTCTCTAGCTAGCTGTGGCATTTGCAGAGAAACATTCACAGCCCTGGTCAATCTGTCTTATCTGATTCTATTGCATTAACTAACTTTTTTTTTTCTGTGTTCATGGTTGTCACCGAGATCTTCTGCGAACGTATTCTCGCTAAAGATGTGTACAACAAACCCCTTCAAACAAACCCCATTCAGCCTCGTTAACCTGAGGTCAATTCTGCCTTTTCTAATAAGGTCTGTAAATCTACATCTGAGTCATTCCCTGGGGATCATAAATGCACATTAACCCCATTTCCCACATTTCTGGGTTTGTGTGGCCACTGGATAAAGGAACTTATCACACATGCCTGAGTCTCATTACAGTCCTTAATGCCTACGAAAGTTGTTTCACAGCTTAAAGTCATATGTTCTGAATAAGGAACAAGTGTCATGTTTTGAATACAACTTCAGTTTCTTACTCAACGTGTTTATTTGGTATTGGCTGCACTGCTGGAAGCTGAGACTCTGTGCCTGTGTAGCACCACGAATATATCATCCACATGGCTTGCCACCAGGCACGAAGCAGCAAAGCATTTGACAGAGGTCACATGGACGAAGGCCACTCCTCGGTGTGAAGGATATTTGCACCCTACGAGGATAGTGTCCACAGAAGATAAGACCTGTGATACAATAAATATTAACTTGTTTATATTTTCTCTTCTATCATTACCATAGTGACCTCTTGCCTGATAAAAACATCAACAGAGATGGGAGAAGATGAATCTCAGCTGCTCTCTCAACAGAACATAGAAAAACTGGTTTTTGGGGTCACTGAAGTTTAAGCTATTTATATGAGCTTATTATATGCCATTATCTAATTAAATAAGCACAATTTAATATGGCAGGATGGAGGAAAAGCAAGGAGTTTTGCTTTCACAGAGAAACCCCTATCTATCTTTTTTTAAAAAAAATTAGCATGTTGAAGAGCTTTCTATTTAATATTTGTTGTTGCGCTTTTTGTTACTATTCTCAGTAGTCATTCTGGAAGTGGAAGTGTTCTCAAACTCTTAATGGTGACTCAAAGTCTTAATCAAGTGACTCAGCTTCCCTGGTCGTCCACCTAACCCTGTTTTGTGAGGGTTTAAACCATCCTAATAAAACCCTACTTCTCCTTGACAGGTACGCTGACATCTCTCCTTCCAAATCTTCGTCAATTGCATGACTAGCCTTCTCTGTTGTGATGTTTGCATCATAAGTAATAGTGATCCTCTCACTTGAGCGTGCATCAGAAAGAGCTGGAAGGCTTACTACACACAGACTTCTGGGTCCACCTTGGTTCTGCTGAGTCCGCCTTGGTTCTGATTTCCCTAGGTCTGGGGGGGGGGCAGCGGCACTGAAAATTTGCATTCCTAACCAGCACCCAGAAATGCTGCTTCTGCTGGTCCACTCACCACAGTGTGAGGACCCCGCATTACAGACATTTCTCCAGGGCGCAGGATGCTGGGCTTGAGAGATGCTTAGACATCAGTCTCCATCTTCTCATCCTCCACTTGCTATCCAGAATACCTGTTCTTGCTGCCTCTGGCATTAAGAATGAGATCTTACACGTGGGGAGTTTTAAAACCTTAAAGAGAAAGTGGTATGTGTAAAAGGGAACGTGCTGTCTTTAGAGTTTGCTCCTGTTTTTATCATTTGAAGGAAATATGGGAAGAAAATGGACTAAATAATGATAGGTGCATATAAGAATGTATCACTATGAATCTCACTATCATGCACAATTACAGAGTACCAATAAAAATAATTTAAGGAGTTCTCTTCCAAGGCTTCTGCAGCTCTCATTTCTGTCTTCCTTCATTGCTCTTTTCTCCTAAGTCTCATATAAAGGACAAAGCTCCTCCATTAGCTAGGATGTGTCCCTAATTGACTCTGATTCCATGGTCACTCCCTTGTCTCCAAACTGAAAATATCTCCGCTGGCTCATGAGGAAACCTATGCTTGGATTCTGAAGCTCTTGCGTCATGTAGCAGGCTCACAAGAATTTGTTTAGATGAAAATCCTTTGAAGTTTTAGTTTAAATATGTTACTGTTGAGTAAATCCTTTTTCACACAGAATGTGAAATTCATCCATCCTTCTACCCATTCATGCATGTATTAATGTGGGTTTTTTTTTTTTGTGAGAAATACTGTTGAGTATCTGCAACACAGCTAAACTTTGGAGTTTCAAAATATTAATAGAAAACTTCACATTTAGCCTTAATTGTATTTTTGCTCTTTCTCTAATTCCTTGACTTTAATGATCTTCACCTGTGAAGCTGGGATCATTTTATTAGATATTTCTTTCAACTTTTTCACTATTCAGTCACCTTATATAGCAAGTGAAATTATAGTTGCCATTTGAATTGCATATTTAGCAATATGGCGTTTTCTTTCCTTCCTCCAGTGATAAAAATTAAAGGAGGACCTGAGACATCATTGTACAGCTGTTGTGGGTGGTAAGATCTCCCTCCTTCACCATGATGACCATTCTCATAATGGTTATATGGTATATCTCAATGTATACAAAGGAAAATAATTGAACTAGAATCCTGCCCATTTTACCTCTAATATGTTTCAAAAATCTGAGTTAAAAAACCTGAACAATGAAGGATTCGACATTTGTAACATTCCCTAAGTCTGCCAGTTGAGAAACCACAGCTGTATTTTCCTGTCTCACAAATAATTCATTTGTGCAAATTGCTGATGATCATTAGTATATCTGTTTTTCTGTCTTAACCCAAGGAGCATGCTGATCCTATTCTAAATTTTGTCAGCAGCCAATGTAAAGTTTCCCAGATTGCAGACTACAGTATCCACATGATTGATGAGAAATGCACAGTGCTGTTTTTACCATCCATTGTTAGCCAGTGTGGGAAAGAGTAACAGCAATCATAACATCGATCAGGCCATACGTTCAATTTTGTAAAACACTTGCAGACATTATTACAGTGATCCGTATTCAAAGCGCAGTGAGTTGGACATCGTTTCTAGTTTTCCCTCAGAGAAGTAACGTGGTCAAAACACCAAGGAAGGAGGAAGCCAAGACATAAACTAGGATCTTTCATCCCAGATCCTAAACTAAAGTGAAGGAAGAAAATCAAGGTCAGATCATCCTTTCTGATCTTATTAGCTCTCAGAAAAATAAATGAGCTGTAGGACTTGGACACTAATCAACTTGTTTTCTTGTTTTGTTTTAAACTCACAGATGTTTATTATTTATTTTATCATTTTGCCAAACCAACATTTCCTTAAAACCAAGCTCTATTTCCTTGGTCTAACATAAAAATCAAAATAAAGCAAATAGTGTCATTTGATATAAATAATGGATTGGGAGTGCTTAAGGTTGAAATTCTTGCCAGAATCATAAATCACTGATAAAAAATAATGGTCTTTTTATTATTTTTAAAATTAAACTAGCATCTAGGCTATTTAAATATTAATAAAAGTGATTTGGGGAGGATTGGAGTTTATTTCAGATAAACATCTATTTTTTTTATTTTATTTTTAAAAAATTAGGTCCAAAACTGTTTTGTGTCCAGAATGAGGCTCTAATCTGATCAGCACTGGGTTTCCTGTGAAACCCTGTCTTCCTGTTTACACTCAGCATGAATTCTGCAAGGAGTTTGCATACTGCAACCACTCAGAGCTAAGGCTGTTGGTCTCAGATTGCTAACTGGCAGGAAAAAAATGAAATGACCCAAATGGCTTTTAGTCTTGAGTTGTTCAAGATGCGTGTTATAGAGAGAGAGATAATATAGTCCCTAAAGCTCAAAATTGTCACTGTTTATATATATGCATATGTATACATATATGCATATGTGTGTGTATATCAGTGACTTTATAAAATGGTATGGATCAGGTTTATATACACATGGATATAAAATACCATTACTAGATTTATTTTCTGTTAAAAGTGTTTATAATTTCTTCAGTATTATAGATTTCTAAGGAAGATAGAATGATTTTTGTCTAGCTGTTGCTCATATGCTTCAGTATAAATAATCGCTTTCACTCTGACTTTTTTTTTTACTTCATTGGCCTGAGTGTGGTCCGATCAATTATAGTAGAATAAGCCCTTGACATCTTCTCGCTTTGGAAACACTTTTAATTTTGCCATCACATTCATGGGCTATATTTCTTAGTTGTGGAAGTCCTTCAGTAAAATCAGATAACCTCTTTCAAATATAAAGATGGAGGGGAGACTTATCAATTCCTGAGGAAAGTCAATGATACAACTGTGAATTCCTTTTGCTTTAATAGTTTTGATTCCCTTTCTTCACTAATTACATCAGTTTTTAAATAATCCTTGTATGTTTGGTTTTTTCCTTTAAAAAAAGCACTGGTTATGGAAAATCAGAAAACACACAGGTTCAACAAAACCAATGTCAAAGAAGAAAGAACATCATTCTCAAAATTTAAAAAGGAGACTAGAGAACACCATGTAAGAGATTATGAAAATTAGTGTAAAATTAAACAGGTTATGAATTATGGGGAAAAAGCATTGAAATTTTGAAATTGGTAGCAAAGTATTTGTAAATACCTTATGCTACTATTTAAAATATATGTAATTGAAGTTTCAAATTGTAATGTGACCAAGGTGAGTTTTTTGTCATTGTTATTATTGTTGTTTGTTTTGTTTTGCCCCCCTAGTGGCATGTATCCACATAATAATGTGGCTAATAGAAATCATTCCTGGATTAGCCCACAAGCACTTATTTGGACCATAGTGTCACTCAATCATTCAGAGTCACTGTGGAGCTGAGCATTTCTTTGCTTGGAAACTCTGTTACCTGAGGACATACCAGTAGGTTGTGAAGGGAGGGGCATATACTTGCAGCCCCCATGGGGCTCAGGGTCAGAGAAGCAAGGACAGGACTGCTTCTGCCCACAGCTCTACTGGTTGTAGAGAAAGTACCCTCTTTACCTATCAGTCCTGGTGAATTCTCTATTTAACATAAGTGCATTCGAATGCAGCACCTGTGAAATTGTTTCCAGTTCAAGTTGTGTACATTGAGAAATGCAGAACAATAGCAAAAGCTTTTACTCCAATTGATGATCTCATCTTCTCTGGTTTATTCAGAGTTTGCAAATTTTAGATTGCATGCTATGTATTAGATTAAAATAGAAAGCTCTCTGATGAAATCAGATGCATATCTACTACTATAGGTAAACACAAGGTGCATAAAAAGCTTGAAAATTAGAAAATACCATTTCCATGATATCAGTAAATTTAGTAAGGCAAAAATCCAAAAAATCAATTTTACTTTCAGCTAGAGAGGTCTCTTTGTCAACTTTTTGAACGTACTCCATTCAAATGAACTGTCTATTCATTCATTTATTCTATCACTTATTTATCAATTTATTAGTTCACTGAACCCCTGCCATGTGTCTGGCACATGTAGAAGCTACAGACGAATTTTCCCTATGATTTCATGATAAAGTAGGCAAGTGCACATGTACTCATGATGCACTGAGTACCACATCATAAAGGGTACCCAGCAGCAAGGATGCCCAGCTTCATTAGACAAAAATTGTGTGTTGCTGGACATCATATCTGAGTGGAGAATTCTGAAGGCAGATGACTGGGGATGAGGAAGAACATATTATCACCCTGGGGGTTAGGATTTCAATGTATAAATTTGGGGGTGACACAAACATTCAGACCATAGCATCAGCTAAAATGGAAACACGGTGCTACCTCCAGACGAGGGCCAGGCTGTTATAAAATAAGAATCAGAGTTGAGGATGGGTCCTGGATGTCAGAAATTTAGTAAACTGATCTGTTGTGACATCCAAATCACAATCAATGAGCTTGACACATCTGGTTGTAGAGATTTGCATGTTATAGAATTCAAATGTGCCCCCCACAACAGCATGAGATGTGTAGTAGTCTGGTAGACCAGGACCTTATTTTGGTCTGAGAATTCATTTAAAAGAACAGAAACAGAGCCAACTGAGCCTTCACTAAAGTGAGTTTGAGAAATATCTTCTCAGTAGTGGAAGCCTGACATTTATTCCCAGAGATAGAGTGATATTGTCACTATTTCCTGGGAAGGGAGCCCTGGAAGTTGGGCATGGTGGTAGCACACCTGGAATCACAGTATTTGGGAGGCTGGGAAGGGATGATTGCAAACCAGCCTCAGTAACTTAGCTAGAAGTTGTTTCAAAATAAAAAGGGCTGTGGGTGTAGCTTGGAAGTAGCACGCTCATGGGTTCAATTCCCAGTATATAAAAAAAGAGTCCTGGAGCTTCTGGACACTGGATAGGAGAGAGATGCAAAGGACAGGTAGAACACCCAGGTGAGCTATTGCAGACTGCACAAGTCCACCTGAGAAGGGAGAGTGACAGAGCTAGGAACACTGCAGAAGAGACGGGTGAAACAGAAATATTACAAGAAAGAATCACTGGTTTTCTGATCAGTTGTATAGAGTGAGAGATTACTGGGATCATAGCATCATGATGACTTTGCTGACTTGGGAACTTGAGAGGCAGTGATGCCTGAAAATTGGAAGAAGGACTGTAAATGAGAGTGAGCCTGAGGAGACAAGGTGATACAAATGGTTGTGAGAATCATGGTTCAGTTTGCTTATACTTAGATGCTCTGACCACAAAATCAAACTGGATAAGTTAGGATCTTGTGTCCTCTACTCGCTCACTCACAAGATAGCTGTAGCAAAAGACTTTTTCAGTCTTTGTGCTTCTATTGTAAAATAGGGATAGGAGCAATTCTGATAGTATTTTGATACATAAATTAGATTGTGCATACAAAAGACTCACAGTGCCTGACATCTAAAGTGTTATAATTCACTGATTATTGGGACCTATCAGTCAGAAGTTCGTAAAGAAGTCAGGACCAGTGTACAAATTTTAAAGTTATCAGTCTGTGATTCAGGTAGAACAATGAGTAAGGTTTAAAATTTCCAGGAAAAAAGAATGGTGGAGACAGAATCTAAGGGTTAAACCACTTTGGTAGTTTGAAAAGAGAGAGGAACACCTGAAAAAGATGTAAGATGGAGCACAAAGATAACAGAAGAAATAATGCAAACAAACTTGTGTAGAATGGGTTTCACAGAACTTGAACCAGGCCTTGCTCTCGGATTCATGGCAAGGGCTAAAGATGAGAGAGAGAGACAGGTGTCTGCAGTAATCTGTACAATTAGCAGCATGGTTAAGTTCTTTGAGGTCGTGTGTATATGGCACATGGGATATGAAAAGAAAACTAAATCTTGAGAATTATTCCTGAGGGCGGCAAGGCAGTTAATTTGCCTATCTTGCTGTTGCACTGATTAGCATAGACTTACAATTATACTTAAAATTGTAGGCAGCTGATGTGCAGTCGACTCAGCGATGTGTTTGAGTAGGAGTGAATAATGCACACAAAGGCAGATCCCATGCCCCTAACATGCATCCAATAGATAACGAGATAGCAAAATGACAAGTACCTCACACTCATAGGAATCATTTTTATAGATAAGAATATTCACCTGATGAAACCAGGACCCCAAGCTGTTATTTGTCACTTACTTTAAATCAGTTGCCGGATCATATGGTGGGTCCATTCCCAGTTTTCTAAGGAATCTCCACACTGATCTCCATAGCAGCTGCACTAATTTGTACTCCCACCAACAGTGTAGAAGAGTTCCTATTGCCCCACATCCTCACCAATATTTATTGTTATTTGGCTTCTTGATGATTGCCATTCTGATTGGGGTTAGATGGACTCTCAGAGTAGTTTTGATTTGCATCTCCCTGATTACTAATGATGTTGAACATTTTTTCATGTATCTATTGGTCATTTGTATCTCTTCTTTTGTGAAGAGTCTATTCATTTCATTTGCCCACTTCTTGATTGTGTTATTTGTTTTTTTAGTGTAGAGTCTTTTAAGTTCTTTGTATATTCTAGATATTAGTCCTCTGTCGGAGGGATAGCTTGCAAAGATCTTCTCCCATTCTGTAGGCTTTCTCTTTAGACTCTTGATGGTTTTCTTTGATGTGCAGAAACTTTTTAGTTTAATGCTATCCTATTTATTAATTCTTGTTTTAATTTCCTGGGCTTTGGTGGTCTTGTTGAGGAAGTTTCTGCCTGTGCCAATATGTTGAAGTGTTGAACCTATGCCCTCCTCTAGTAATTTCACCGGCTACACCACTACTGGGCATCTTCCCAAAGGGGTCGAAACCAGAGAATTACATTAATATATGCATACCCATGTTCATAGCAGCACAATTCACAATAGCCAAATTATGGGACCTACCTAGGTGTCCATCAACAGATGAATGGATTACAAAACTGGGAAATACACACAATGAAATTCTTCTCAGCAATAAAGAAGAACAAAATTAGGTCATTTGCAAGAAAATGGAAAGACCTGGAGAACATTATGTTAAGTGAGATCAGCCAACCACAGAAAGTGAAGGGTCATATGTTTTCTCTCATATGTGGAAGCTAGGGAGTAAATGGGATACTAGAGGGACTCCAGATAATGGAGGAGAAGCCTCAGTGGAGCCAGGGAGGTGGTCTAAGGGAAGGAGAAGGGGAAGACTGAGATTCATAAACAGAATTACTACCATCGACTATGTGAACATATGTGAATATACCAACGCCAATTGCAGTACTCTGTATTGGGAAGAGGGGAAATGGGGGACACCAAATGCTGAGTGATTGTATGTCAATGTCAACATGATTTACATTATGATGTGAGACTATAATGCACCAATAAAAACACATAAAAATAAAATAAAATTACACAAATTCTAAAAAATGTTTTATTGTAGGGCTGGGGTGTAGCACAGTGGTAGAGTGTGTGCTTAGCATGCACAGAGCCCCAGATTCCCTCCCCAGAGCCACAAAACAATAAGTAAATTTTGTTAAGTATTTTTGAGGTTTATAACATGATATTATGAGATACATATAGATAGTAAAATAGTTGCTATAGCAAAGCAGGATAACATATCTATCATTGCACATTGTTGCTTTTTTGTGGTAAGTGCAGCTAAAATCTACTTAACAAAAACATCTATATAGTGCTCATGTTGTATATTGATTGCTAGACTTTTCCTATGTATCTTCCATGTTGTTGTTGTTGTTGTTGTTGTTGTTGTTGTTCTTCTTCTTCTTCTTCTTCTTCTTCTTCTTCTTCTTCTTCTTCTCCTTCTCCTCCTTCTCCTTCTCCTTCTCCTTCGTCTCCTCCTCCTCCTCCTCCTCCTCCTCCTCCTCCTTCTTCTTCTTCTTCCTCTTCTTCTCTTTTTTTCTGTACTAGGGATTAAATATAGGGGCAGAAATTCTGCCTCTGAGCTGTACCCTCAGCCCTATTTTATTTTTTATTTTGAAACAGGGTCTTGCTGAGTTGCTGAAGGTCTTGCTTAGTTGCTGAGGCTGGCCTCAAACCTCATCCTCCTTTCTCAGCCTCCCAAGTACTAGGATTATAGGTATGTGCTGCCATGCCCGGCTTCCTTTCTTTCTTTATTAGCACAGGGCCGGTGGTGTAGCTCAGCGGTAGAGCGCATGCTTAGCATGTGTGAAGCCCTGAGTTTGATCCTCAGCACTGAAAAAAGAATATTAGCATAAATCTTGCTCTTCTTCTTTATATTGTGCAATGCTAGCTTTTAAATGTCAATATAAGAACATTTAAGTCATATGTAGGATCACAAAAATTGTACAATTTGTATTTTATAGCTTGTACATGTATATGCATCTTGTTCTTATCATACAGTAGAAAATGTTGCACAATACTATACTGAATCAACTGTTTTTTATTTCACTTCTTGGAAGCTGCATGCCACTGCCTGGTGTGCTGTGCTTCCTGTCTCCAAGTCCCGTGAGTGTAATAAACTGTGTTTGCCTGAAAATAAATAAATAAATAAATAAATAAATAAATCAGTTGCCAGCAAACTATTTTTGTAAATAAAGTTATATTAAAGCACAACCACACCCATGCTATCCATGGTTGTTTTTGCACCATAATGGCAGAGTTGAGTAGTTGTGACAGAGAATGTCTGACCCACGAGTCCTACGATATTTACTATGTGACTTTTTACAGGCAAAGTTTGTCAATCCCTATTGTAAGTGGTCCATCCACTAAATTATAGCTGCATTCTTCATGTCCATTCCCTGTTATGATAAATAGAATCTTACTTGTTGGAGACAAAACAATTTAAATTGCATCAAGCATAAATCTGTAAGTTCATGTGTAAAAATGTCTTAGTAAGAGGGTGTACTTACCCCGAGGCATTCCTGTAGAATAAGAACAGTTTGCATACCCACTAGTTACGAGACAAATATTGCCAGGGATTTCAATCATCATCACATTCCATGGCAGCTGTCATGGAAAAGGTACAAGAAGTCTGGGGTGGGGGCAGCATTCTCACTAGGTCACTGTCTAATTTGGGAAATAATATCTCTTCTCTTGAATTCAATAGAAAGACAATCTAATTTAGCTGTTCAAATTCTAGTGTGTTAAATTGTTCTCCAACCACAGAGTGGGTGTTAAGTTGTTTTGTTCACTAGCTTTGATTATGGGTTATTATTTCAGTCTTCTAAACCCCACTTATACTTTAAAGGGAAACAAGCTTATTGACCTAAAAGGGTATTTGTAAGGAATGAATGATGAGAATATATATGCATGCTCCTAGAAATCACACAGGACGGATAGACTAAGAGGCAGTGGCTTGCAATTCACCTGCAATGTGTGTTCCACACAACAGTTGTGCTAAATCCGTGGCACATTTTCTGAAGCCTAGAAGAAAACAGAGGAGGCTAGAACCCTCCTTGGGTTTACTTCTTGTCTTTCACTAGGAGGAGTTTTTCATTTCAGACTAGAACTTAATTTGTTTTTTAATATGAAGTAGGGGGGAAAAAAAGAAAAATCAGGTCTTCTTTTACACTCTCTAACAATAATATTCTCTGAATTCCCATTACTGCTCATTTTGTTGCAGTGTTTTCTAGTTTATTTTTATTCTTAAAATTTTTTTACCTTTATCTATTCTCTTCAACATGGGCATCTCTCATAATGATTAGTTCAGATTTCTACATTTTTATTCCATCAAAGTGGATGCTCCTCTATATAAGTTGATTTCTGAATATCTGAGACATGCAAGAATAAAACTGGCAGGGTAAATGAGAGGTGTCGAATTCCATAGGAACATGTGTGAATGAAACCATCTTGGGACTAGGCCAAGAATGTATAGTTTTTGAATTGGTTAGAGAATATTTAAGGAAAAAAGACTCCTCCCTCCCCCTTATAACTGGTATCTCATAGTTTACAGTGAAATAATGATTCATTATCATATAATATTTTCATATACATAGACATAGTAACATGTGCATGGCAAGAAACTTCCAGTTTTTTCAATATGGCAGGCTGGGGAAAAAATGAAAAAATAAAATACTTTCACTACAAGTACCTAGAAACCAGGAACAAAATACTGTAGTCCAGCCTTACCCATGGTTTCACTTTCTACAATTTTAGTTGCCTGTAGTCCACTGCAGTTCAAATATATCAAATAGAAAGACTTGAGAAATAAACAATTCATGAGTTTTGAATTGTGTATCATTCTGAATAACATGATAAGATTTCAGACTGTCTAACTCTGTTCCACTGAGGATTTGAGTCATTCCTTAGTCCAGTGTATCCACTCTGTATACACTACCTACCCATGAATCATTTGGTAGCTGTCTGGGTGATCAAATCAACAGTCATGGTACTGCAGTGCTTGTATTCAACTAAACCTTATTTTACTTAATATTGGCTCCAAAGCATACAAGTAGTGATGCTGGCAATTCAGATAAGCCAAAGAGAAGCCATAAAGTACCTTATTTAAGTGAAAAGGTGAAAGTAAGAAAAAAATGTATACTGAAGTTGTTAATACCCACAGTGAGATTAAACCTTCTCTCCTTGCAATTGTGAAGAAGAGAAAATAATTGTGTACTGATTTTGCTATCATGCCTCAGATTGTACAAGTTATGGCCACAGTGTGTGATGAGTGCTTAGTTATGATGGAAAAGGCATTAGGTTTGTGTATGTATGTAAAGAAGAAAACAGTGTACATGAAGTTCAAGACCATTTGTGGTTTCAGATATCTGCAGGGGCTCCTGGGGTGAATTGCTCACAGATTGGGAGGGGTACTACTTTAGCACTGTGCACATGGATATCAGATTTGCAGGAAAGATGAATCTCCAAAGATGAGAAATAAAAAGGGATGAAATACAAGACCATGCACTGATAGTGGGCTTTTATGAGAAGGAACATCTCCAGGGAGCTCATGAGCCAGGCTTGATTATGTGGACAGAAGATGCTCATATTGGACAAGCATTAGGTACAGTGCTTGGAGAAGTACTTTTACTAAAGACAGAAACTCCAAGAGGCTATCTCCCGTGATTTTGAATTTTTTTTTTTGCCATTGGTACAGTTCAGTGGCAAGAAAGTAAAGTAGTGAGCTTTTCACTAAGATATGTAATGGGGGTTTGAAGGTATCAAAAACTTCAATCCTGTGAGCCTGTACCTACTGTTTGGAATTAAAAATAATACACACTTTAAAAATTAAAAAGCAAGCTATTGACAAGATGAAAAGACCTCCCATCTTTATACATCAGCAGATTTAATATTGTTTAGATGACAATATTCCCTGGTTTGATTGCAGATTCAACACAACCTCTACCTTGAGTAGAAGACAGTTGGAGAGCTCACAATTCAAAACTTGTTACAAAGAAAATTCCAGCACCACTGCTGAAAAGGCTATTTTTCCCCAGTTAGCATGCCAAATTTGCTGAAAATCAATTCACCATAAATGTGCTTTCTTCACAATAGTGTAAGAATTACTCACAACATGTCAAACACTGAAATTCAAGATCTAAAACTACAGAACAATAAGAAGAAATAATAAGAGAAGTTTTTCATGACCATGGGTTGGACATTGATTTTTTTGTATGATATCCAAAGCACTGGAAAAGAAATAGGTAAATTGGACCTCAAAACTGAAAACTACTTTACTTCAAATGATGTCACTGTTCTTAAAACCTTTGAGAGTGGATAGGGATATCAAGGGAAAGCGGCAGGAAGAGAAGTTAGTAGGAACACTGATAAAGAAACGAAAATATGTTTCCAAATATGTCATTGTGGGTGGTCTGAAACAAATCTTGGTTTGTGACCAAAGAAAAAAGGAAGCTGAAGGAAGTATCCAACCATTAAGCAGATGATAAGAGATCACCCCTGTTTGATCAACTCTCCTGAAAATAAGGGTGACATGAAGATGGTATCAAAGAGGTATTAGGACTTGTAAAGGATTTTATTGGGAAACTCTCATTTTTGAGCTGTAATCTTCAAATAACATGTTTCCCCTCCACACTCTAACAAAAATTGTTTGGATGGCCTGAAATCCCATTACTTAGGAAGCTGAGACAGGAGGATTGCAGGTTCAAAGCCAGCCTCAGCAATTTAGCGAAGCTCTCAGCAACTTAGCAAGATTCTGTTTTAAAATAAAAATTAAAATATGTCTGGGGGTATAGCTCAGAGGTAGAATGCCCCTGAGTTCAAACCCCAGGATCCCCACACACACAAGAAAAAGAAAGAAAAAAGAAAATGTATGTCCTGAGATAAGGGTCAGTGTGGGCATCTTAGTAGAATGTCTAAACATTGTATATCTGGTACTTTTACAAATGTGTTTGCTAAGAAAACAACAAATGAAAGTGAAATACAGCAGTCACCAAGGCACAATTGGGTCTTTTGGTCAGGGTGACTGAGTCTCAACCTTGGTTCTTTTCTTTGGAGTTTGAGTTATCTGTGTGGCCTAGTGTGTGAGATAAATTGAAGTTACTGTGCACAGAGGCAGAAGAGTGTAACATTTGCATAGACAGTAAGGAATGGTAAGCATAAGGAATGGTAAGCATAAATGTTTGGGCAGTCCCTATCCACTAGCAAACTCACAAGCATGTGTTTTTAGAGACGTGCAACTGAGCCTTTTCAGTGGATGACACTGGATGAACATCAGCGAGTAGAGACTGGCAGAACAAGGTGGAGACTTTGGGTGAAGAAAGAAAATGCAAGGTCCCAACCAGGTGTTCATCTGCCTGATGTTTAAGTGCTTTGAAATGTAGGTATTACTATGGAGATAAGCCAGAGAGAGAAAGCCCTATGTGGACTAAAGAGAAAAGTCTAGAATTTTAGATAACTGCAGTAGATTAGAAAAAAAGTCACTGGATTTGAATGTGTTTATCTGGAAGGACTTAGTTAAATTTTCTCTTTTCGGGCAAAATAACAAGTAAACAGATCTCAATTGTCAAATGTCTAAATGGTGTTTATGAATTAATATTAATGACATGCAGTATATGTATTATGTTGCTTAATTTGATTCTCACAAAACACCTTCAAGGTGTGCTACTCTGCACGTTCTTCAAATGAAGGGGATTGAATAAGATCAAATGAATTGCCTGGCAAGGAAGCAAGGGGAGAAGTTGGCTGGAGTTCTTGTTCTCACTCCAAGGCAGAAATTGAAGAATAAAACAAATATTTTCATTATCTAAAATTTAAAGACAAAATAATATCTACTCTAATGTTTTTGTTAGGATGTAAAAACTCAATGTCCAAAAGACAAATTGTCTAAGATTACATAATTCAGGACACAATATTCTGTGGTAGTTGTAATTTTTCTCTTATTTTATTTTAATATGCAAAGCCACATACTCTTCCAAATCCATGAATAAGACATTAATAGCCTACAGGAAAACACACACACACACACAACACATACACACACACACACTCACACACACATACTCTCTCAAGCTGGTCTCCAAATAGATTGGACAACAGAACTTCACTCTGTTTTAAGATAATTGAATTGCTGTGGCTTTTTTGTTTTTGCCTTGCCAAGTGACTGAACCAAAGAAAGGCATACTCGTCCCACAAGCCCTCAGTGACCACTTCCTCAGAACAGAGTGTGATTTCCCTGTGCTTTTTGGAAGACTTCCCATGGCACACTGTAAGTTAGCCTCCCTTTGCCTAGGGAAACATATACAAAAGAATATGCAATGGTCTTATTACATGTACAGCACCTCTAAGAAAATAATGATTATATTAAGAATGTTTTGAGAAAGATGAATGACTCAATTTTTGGAACAGAGATATCTGAATATTTCAGGATTAACTATTCTTTCTCATTCAATAGTAATAATAGGTCATGAAGGGAAGGGATGCAATGGTCTTATTTGAAGTGTCAAATGTATTCTATTGGTCAAGAAAATCTTGGCAGGGTGGTAATCCTATTTGACATTATAATAGACACCAATGCCCATAAGTTCCATAGTATTTTCTATTGAAAGTGTCAGCAAACTAGATCAGGGATAGTCCCTCTGATCCTAAGACATAGGTGGACAATTCCTCAGTAGACTCCAAAAGTGTAGGTCCTTCTGCTTTGACTGCTGAAAGATAATGACTTCATGAGTACATCTCCCAATAAAGAAAGATAGTGGCTGGAACCAGAGATAAATCATTTTGCACCTTTGGGAGGATATGACTGTAAGATCTTCTTACATCTTATGGCCACCCTGGGGTACTGTTGGGCCTGGCCCTGAGACTGGCTTTGGGTGATGAAGTGTGACTGAGGAAGGGCCCTGGGACACACCCCTGCAAATGTTGTAAAGACCTTTCTGCAGTGTGTGTGTTACTCTTTCAGGTTCTTTCCCAAGAATGGCCCCTCCCAGATAAGCCTAAACCACCCTCCCCCCTCCAGGGAAGCAGAAGAGCAATAGCTGAGCAACAGCCAAATTATAAAGTGAATAAGAAGAGACCTTTGATGGTTTAAGCAATTGAAGCTTTGGAATTTTTATTAGCAAAGCTGAGTAATACAGATGGAGAGGATTTCTTCAACAAGACCCAAAAGCATTTATTTAGAGAAAAGGGAAATTTAGAAGACTTTATTATATGTAACACTTAACCCAGGAGCTGCCCATCCAAGAGGTTGACAGACAAGTGGAGGAGACCAAGATCCAGGCTGAAGCCCAAGACCAGCACAGGTGAGCCCAGGTCCTACTGACCAGGACAAGCTTCAGTGAGAACTGTCTATGTGTCGCCAAAAGTAATGATTCTTATATTAGCAATGTTGTGTCCATAAAGGACTGAAACAAGGCCTCTAAATACATCCCTACTATTATTTCAAGTGGATTTCAGGAGAGATTAGAAGTAAATGAATGTGTCCAACCCGCCATCTTTATCTGTCATTGCTGATGGTCATATCCTAGTTTCCTACAACCTGCCACTGCATTGAATTACATTGTTAGAGCTTTAGATGTGACTCCATCCTGTCTATAACTTTGCTAATATCAACATCCACTAAATCAAACTTCCTTTTATGCACTTTTGTAATTTTTTCTTAACTTTGATTAGCAGCGTCTACACAGAAAGGGCTGCATTTCAAGGAAATGAATATGTAGACGTATGTAGAGAAGAATTTAATATTAAATCCATGTTTCTAATGCCTAAAGTTAAAAATTAATTTTTGTTGTTTTAGAGGCTTTTTAAACAACAGAAAATTGTAATAAAATTTATATCCTCTGTTCTTACCTGTTGACTTTGTTTTCTCTTTATTCACCCATAATGAAAAGGAGACTTTGGTACAGGGGGTGAGGAGACAGTTGGTCGGGGTGGTGCCAATGTGACCCCAACAGACTCATTTTCTGAGGGTCTGTCTCTCTACATACTTGGCTGGCTACATTATATACAATAATTTATTTTACACATTTAAATCCTGCTGTAGGTACTGATAACATAGATGAAATGCATTTGTGATTCTGTTGCTGTTTTTCTGTAATCTATTCTATTAAAACAAAAGCAACATAGAATCACACTGTAAATATGGCCCCAAACTCCCTACGCTTGGTGCTGGTCTCCATTTCCTCTCTGAGTAACCTGCCTTCATGCACTCTGCTAGATCCCCAGTTCTTTTTGACTATATTTCTGGGTCTCATATTTCACAATAAAAAAAAATGTACACACTTTAGAAAATACAGGCTGCTGATGAACTAATTTGAGAAAATGTCTAGCAGGACATTTGAGGCCATGCGAACAGCATGGGATCACACATTTGCCTAGAACAAGAAGGGTGGGGAGCAGATGGAACCACACCTTCTTGTGCGCTTACGTGAATCTGAACTTTACACACTCAGTGGGGAATGAAAAGCTTGCTTATCTGAGCTCTGTAGCTAAATAAAGATGATATAATCCAAGTTCCCCAGGAAGACTGACCTCCACCCAAGCACATTATCTCATGTGACTTCAAAGGTGTCTCCCCACTCCTTGACGGCCTCACCCGGGTGCCACCCCCTTAGCACACTGGGGATTAGATTTGTTTCCCTTACTCATTCGGTACCCCTTACTGCAGTTACTCTGGGTGCTGCCTGTTGAGAGTTGACGGAAAGGACAAGTTGTAATTTATGACCTCTTACTCCAGAACTTGAGGGTTGTACACAGGTCACTTCAGCAGCGTAGCAACATCTTGCTGTAGATGGAGCGAAGGCTGCCTTGACTCCTCGGTGAGACCTCAGGTGCACCATGCACGTTGTCAGGTAACCCACACCTTGCACTGTTTCTTCTCCCCACAGTGGGGAGAGCCTTGTTCCCCCACATTCACACTATAGATGCCCTGGGCCCCACTCCTGATTGAATCATAGCCAACATTTTTGCCCAGTTTTTTTTTTTCTTCTTCAGTAGGTATTGATCTGAGAAGCATACACAATGAGCTGACTGCAAATGAATCTCCATCTCAGAGTCTGTTGTTTGGGGAACCCAACCCATCACAAGGGCTCATTCTGGAATAAATGCTGGCCCTAAGCTTTCACAAGATCTATCTCCCACCCTATGGCATCCATATACATAATTAAGATCTCTAGGACATTACTACCTATGCTCATTCGATTAAATGAGTCTGATCATCCAAAGAAGAACATCATGCCAAACTATATTATGATAAAAGCAGGGGAGTTGACAGAACCCAGAGTCTGTGTTGTGTAGAAAACTCCACATCTGGTGCTACACATATGACTGCCATTGGCAGTGGAGTTTGTCTCAACATGATGTCACTGCTCATTACATGACAGCCACTGCCACCTCATGGAATTTGTCTGAATTTATCTCCTTTCTCCATGACACCTCTAGCTCTCCCACTAAGAAAGGAGTTCCTGGAGGAAGAAGTATGGTCACCATCCCCACATTGCTTAGGACATTCATTGTAGCGCTAATCTATGTTGGATTTACCCTGTACAGTATGCTATGTTGCTTATTTTTTAACTCTCCTTGGAGGGTATGAAAGTCTCAGAGGTTGTAAAGGTCAGTATTCTCACTGGGACCCCACCCTGCAAAAAAGGCAGAGAAAAGAGGAGGGAAGAATTGGGCCTTAAAAGGCAAATTGAAAATATCTGGGACATGGTATTTTAGGTCTTCTCCCTAATTTGGCTACAGATGGAGATATGGGTTAATTGCATGTCTAGTTCCTTATCTCAGTGAAAGTCATAATTCACACTAGGAATTCAAGAAAGGAATGATCAGAGCAGAGGGGAAAACAAAGTATTTTGGAAATTAGAAATAAATCTACAGAGGTTAAAAAATTCACAAATGAACAATATTAAAATTGGCACAGAACTGGGGCAGAAGAACACCGAGATGACAAAATGCATAAATTTAAGACACTTCCAAATTGTTGGTCCTGGCTGGTGTAAGGATATGCTATTGACTTTTTATATTGATTGACAGCTGGGAAACTGGTTGAATTTTTCTGCGAGACCGGGTGGATTGCTGTAGGCTCCCTTGGATTTTCTACGTAGGTATTCTTATGATTGATGGGTAATGACAGGTTTCCATTCTGTCCTGATAGCTTTTGTCTTAATTTGCTCCATCAGATATCCTGTGCGACTTAAGCAGATGTTATGATAGCAGGACTCTGGTCTGCCTCCTGACTGTGAAAGAAAGACATCTAGAAGCTCATACCTTTACCCATGAAGTTTGCTAAGGTTTCTGTAGAAAACAGAAATTCCCTCCCCTCCTTGTTGAATGGGAATGAATATTGAATATCATCAACTATTCCTTCTACCTCAGTTGAGATGGTCACATAGTTATTCTTCTTCCATCCTTAAATCATCTTTACATTGCTGATAATACCTAATACCATGTAAATAACTGTTACACTGTTAGTGATGGTAATAATGACAAAAAATCTGTGCATGTTCAGTACAGAGGCAATATTTTTTGGTGAGTATTTTTGATCTGTAGTTGGTTGAAAGCGTGGATGTGAATCCTGTGAGGCCCAGCTATGTCTGGAGCCATGTGGCCCCAATATAGTTGCTGTGATTGTAACTAAAGGGAAGACTGGTACTGCCTTCCCCGACTGCCTTCCCTTGGGGGTGAGAAGTGTCAAGGCAGGGGGTGCCCTGGTGTCTGTCCTGCTGCCAGGGACTTGCTTGCTTTGTCAGTCCTTCAGTCTTTGGAAAGTCCTGGCTGTCCTCCTGGTCAGAATAAAACAATACAACTGAATCTACACCCAAAGGTGCTGACTTTACTTCAGGTAAGGGATCCCACCCAGCAAAGTGCAAAGACCTTGTGGGCACTGAGCACAGTGCTCCAACCTCCTACATCGGAGAAGTGATGGAGAGTGTTGACAACCAGGGTGCAGGGAACAAGGCAGACCAGCGAGGCAGACATGTGTCGAGGCTTTAGACCACAATTCCACAAAGACCCTCATTGCCAAAGAAGGCCTAGAGACATTTGCAATGAAGAGAAGAGAGAAAACCAAGGAGTCTGGGCCCAAGGTCAGCAGCTGTCTTGATGTGGGCACCTTTACAACTTCAATTAGACAGATGCAAAGAAAACCCTAAACCACAGGATAGTAAAGAGACAAAAGCAACCAATGCACCTGCTGGGAATTCGTCTGCTACAGAGGCTGAGCAAGTACCCAGCTACCATCTCTACCATCATTCCAGCGGTAGGTAAGCAATGGACAAAGGATGGGAGCTCAACACCTTAAGTGTTTGCTTTCTGTTCATTGAATCGATAACTAGAACTATCTACATTATTTATGCAACATGAAATTTTATCAGTATTTTATTTTTACCTAAGGACATATACTTGGTATTGACAAATATGTTTTTAAGTCTGTTTTTTTTCATATAATTTTAAAGGTTTTCAAATTGTTTCATATCTGGTCAAGTTGAGATTTTTAAGAACATTTCAAAATTTGTAATAAAAGTTTGCAACTTGCATTTTTTAAAAGTCAACAAACCAAAAAAGGTCAACAAATGGCAAGCACTTGTTAAAAAAGGTCTTAATAATTATATATAAATAAATATATAAAAATTAAACATGGATTTTCAGCTGTGTAGGGGGCATTGATGTGGGGTATTCACACAATGGGGGATTCTATTCAAGAAGGAAGAGCAAGAGGGAAAGCTAGCAAAAGGAGGTGGCCCTGGGGTCAGATAGTATGTATTTAGTACACATTCCCCAGAAAGAAGAGCAGGGGTTTATGTGACAGAGCGCACAGTGGAAGAAAATGATTCAGAGTGCCCGGGTTGTCTTGTATTGCTGTAGAGCAATGTATAATGCAAGATGTATGAGGGCCCAAATGGAAGAGTTGTGCATGCCAGGGAATCTTTTGTGTTTTGTGTTGTACCAATAGCCTCTAAATTGCCCAGTAACATGACATACTGAGACAGATCTGACCGCATATATATAGATAGATATAGATATAGATAGAATCTATATCCAATTATTTACCAAGCTTTACTGAGTTTTCTTCAAAATCTCCCTCACACCCTAATATGTGTTCTTTCCTAAACAACAACAGTGACAAGTGAACTATTCTTTTAGCCAATTCTACCACTGCCTCCAGCAATGCCCCCTTCCATGCTTGCATTAGTCTTTGTTTCATTGAAGTCGAGAGGAAGCATGATGAAGCTGGAAGTGAGCAGGGAGCGACACAGTGGCATTGAACCAGAGGCAACACATGGCTCCCATCCCCTCACTCACTGGGACGACCAAGCCCAGCTGAAACAACAGGGCTGTAAGGGAGGTGTCTGGAGATGCTCAGCCCTCCGGTGACCTCCGAGAGGAAGCAACTGCTTTTATGGCCCGTCTGACATGATCTGTGTGCACTCTGAAAACCTGCTGGTTCGTTGCCTTATGGAAGAGGAAGAGACAAAAATTTCATCAATCTTCAAATCGTTTTTTTAGCACCCATTTCCTGGGGTCAACATTTGATTGTGCTCTCTAAGATCAAAAGTAGAGAGAGAGAGAGAAAACAAGTTTCATCCCCTCACCCCACCCCAGAAGATCTGCTTAAGTGGCAAAGACAAGTAATGACAGCATATGGTGTCTACCAAGTGTTATAGATAGGAGCTGAATTAGGTCCATTTGGAACATAGAAGAAAGGCAATAGGACTGTGTGGGTGGGCTGGTGAGGGAGGGCTTCCAGGGAGACAGCCAGCCTGTGCTGGGTCTTGGCTATGATGAGAAAATTTCCAGCAAATTAAGGAAGGGTGGGCATGCACAAAAAGAGCGTGAAAAAGTGTAGAAGCAAGAAAGAGAATATGTTTTTAAGAATTATTAGTTTTCTAAAGCTGCCGTAAGAAAGAACCCCAGACAACAGAAGATTGAGCTTTTATAGTTTTAGAGGCAGGTGTCAGCAGGATTGGTTCCTTCTGAGACGGGGATAGAAAGATCTGTTCTAGGCCCTCCCCTAGCTGCTGGTGGTTTTCTGGCAATCTTTCATGTTCATTGAGTTGTAGAAGCATCACTCTGATCTCTCGTTCCATCCTCATCTGGTGTGCTCTATGCGTGCCTCTGTCTGTATTTCTTCCTCTCCCTATCCTATCTTCTGAAACACCTGACCATCTTTTCCCCTGGCTTTCCTGTTCTCTCCCTTCCAGCCTCAGATTCCCACCTTAGAATTCCTTTCCAGCCTCAGAATCAAATGTCTCATAAGGGAGAAAAATGCTGCACAGAGGCTCAACTTCCTGACAACTGAAAGCCCCCTTTCAATAATACACTTAATCCATCGTAGGTGGCAATTTTTCTAACACTGAAAGCTTGCTTCCTTGTCCCCTTAAAAAAAGAAAAATGGGACTTTTCCATAATATTCTATCTAGCATCTGTTTGTTGGGACAGGGTCACTCTCTCAATGAAGGAAGGGATAGGAGCTAGTAGGTATCTACTAGTAGGCAACTACTGTGTACTCTGTGCCTTGCTAGGTGTTTAAGGGAATTATCTCTCTTGATTCCCAGGAAGAGCCTGGACATATTTATCTCAAAGATTCAGAGAAGAAAGGTGAGCGGCAAAAATGAGAAAAAGAAGTAAAGGTATTGATGGATGCTGTATGACACCAGCTCCTTGCTCGTTCTGGGCTATGATAGCAGAGTTGAGTGGGTTATATTAAGCCCCAAAGCCTATGATATTCATTATCTCCATCTAGACAGAAAAAAGAAGCTGTGTGCTATCTGATTTGTCTGCACAACACTCTGTTGTTTTAGACTTACCCATTTGAAGCACAGAGCTTAAGTGAACCCAGTTTAACTGTTAATGGAATGGCTATACTAAAGGAAGGCAAACACATCGGCATTCTTGTATGCTAGTCTCTGTTCCGAGCAATGCCCATGTGACATCTATTTCACATCAGTCCGGTTTGGAAGGTTTATCATTTTCTGCATGTTACAGAAGAGGCAGGGAACTGGCCAAAGATGCTGGCTGACCAGGGGCAATTCTGGGTGTGATCCAGGGAATCTGACCATGCTCATCCACACTGCCCTTGAGCAGATTACAATAATTTTGTTTTGAACCACTTCTTCTGCCAAAACACACACACACACACACACACACACACACATACACACACACACACACACACACACACACACTTGCAAAGAGCAAGATTCCTTTATGCGCATCAGTGGGAATTTTTCTAAAGCTTTCATAGATTTACATGGTTTCATCAATCCAGTTTTACTAGATATTGTCAAATTGTACTCCAAAGTCTTTGTGCCTATTCCCCCCCCACAAAAAAGAGGAGACATGCCAGCTTTCTACATGTTTGCTCATGCTCAGTTCTGACACGCGTTTTGGTTTTGCCTGCCTGATATAAATAGTATCTTACTGCTTCAATTTCTACTTGTTTGATGACAAGCGATGCAAAGCATCTATTGATACATGTATTGATCATTTGCATTTTCTCTTTGGGGACAACCCTTTATATCTCTTGACCATTTTCTTTGAGGTTGTCTGTCTTTCTTACTAGTCTGTAATGATGCTTTACACTTTTGATTTTCATTGGAGTTATAGTCCTTCTGTGTGACATCTCTTCAAATTGTTTTACTGAAAGGAATATTTCCAGTAGCTCATCAAGAAATGTGCTATGCGATATTCATGTTTATTGGTAGCCTTTGTAAGTTAATGAAATTCTCATTTTCTATTTCTTTGAGAAACAATGATTGTTTTCATCTCCATCGGCAGGAGTTCTCTGTACATTCATAACACAAGCCCCTGTGATTGTATGTTCCGCAAAAATCTTCCCTTACTCCTTGACTTAATTTTCAGTTTTACCAATGGTGTATTTTAGTAATTTTTATTTTTAAAGTATTACATTGTATCAATCGTTCACTCTATGGAAAGTGTTCTTTTTCTCCTGTTTTTGTTTTTAATGTCCTATCCTGAAGGCTTTATTGCTTTGCATTTAACCTAGTTTAAAATATTTTTTCTAATAAACAAATAAATTTTTATTTCTGAATAGCTTCAAATTTGTAAAAGTATTGTGAAGATGGTACAGAGATTTGTTGTATACCTCATAGATAACTTCCTTTATTATTAACACCTTATATTAGGATATATCACAACTAATGGACTGATAATAACACATTATTAACCAGAGATCACATTTCACTCATTTCCTTAATTTTAACTTAATGTCCCTTTTCTGCCCTAGGATTTCATCCAGGATCCCATATTACATCTAGCTTCCCTGTCTCCTTTGATTTGTCTGTGGCAGTTTCTCAGACTTTTCCTTATTTTTGATCACTTTGACAGTTTTGAGGAATACTGAGTAGGTATTTTGCACCATGTCTCCCAACTGAGGTTTTTCTGATATTTTCCCCATGATTAGATGAGAGTTGTGTATTTTCAACACAGAAAGGATGCCGAGGTTGGGTCTTGTCCCCTGACATACCCCATAATTGTGAGGTTTTTTTTTTTATGACTTCCTTACTTTCTGACACTATAACACACTCCTGGAACATCATGCCTATTTCCTGTGTCAGGACTAGAATCAGTCATTTAACCCAGCTGCCCCATACCTTTTTTTGAGAATGATATTAGAAACCACAATCTTGGCACTGGGCTGTCCATTGCTACTGAGATGTTATTGTTTCTCATCCTTTTTAGCCAGTAGAGCAAGGGCATATACCTGTGTTTATTAACCTATGTAGACATACATATCTCTATATTTCTTTTTTTATTGGTGCATTGTAATCAAACATCTTGATGGGTTTAAGGGTGATAGAAGTATATTTCTACATGCACCCATCTTTGTTTATTTTTTTTATATTTTGCAACTAGGAAGTACCATTTTTTTTAACCAGGTCAGGATGTATAGTAGATATGCAATAATTTTACTTTCTTTTTTTAAATATGTTTTTATTGGTGCATTGTAGTCTCACATCACAATGAGTATCAGTTTGGTGTTAACATACATGCACACAGCTCTTAGTGTCCCTCCCCCCCCACCGCTCCCCCCACATGTAGCACTGAGAATGTTGGTATAATCTCATATGTACACATTGTTTATGATAGTAATTCCATAGATTCACTTCTTTCTTGCCTTTCCGCTTCCCTTGTACCCCTTCCCTTGTACTACTGAGAGTTCTTTGTTATCATTGGAGTCCCTTTCGTGTCCCCACTACTCCCTAGGTTGTGCATATTAATGAAAACATATGTCCCTTCTTTTTTTGTGATTGGCTAATCTCACTTAACATAATGTTCTCCAGATCTTTCCATTTTCTTGCAAATGCTGTTATTTTGTTCTTCCTTATTGCTGAGTAGAATTCCATTGTGTGTATTTCCCATAATTTTATAATCTATTCATCTGTTGATGGACATCTAGGTTGGTTCCATAATTTGGCCACTGTGAATTGTGCTGCTATGAACATGGGTATGCATATATTACTGTTGTTTTCTAGTTTCAATCCCTTTGGTGCACCCATCTTTATATGGGGCACCACATAAATCCACGCTGCTGCATCCAACTTTCTCCCACACACAGAGGCTCACTGCACGGTCACCTAATGGGACTGCACTGAATGTATATATTAATTTAAAGAAAGCCGACATCTTTTCAATGTTGGAGCCTCTTCAGTATGACCATATTTAGATATTTTTTAACTCCTTTCAGTAATGTTTTGTGTATTTCTCATTTCTCCTAGCGATCTGATTTCTATTTTGTTAGATTTATTCCTTGGTATCTAACCTATTTGAGGTTTTAAATGGCATGTTTTACTTGTTTTGATGTAGGAACATCTAGTCTATAGATGTCCTTCTATGTGTTGCTTTAACTTCATTCCCGAGGATTTAGGATGCGTGCCAGTCACCCAGCAGGTCCTCACTATTTGAAGGAGCTTGATCTCTGAGGTCACTTTCAGTTACGACATTCTAGAGTTTTTAGATGTATCCATGTCAGAAGTTTTCTATTACATCGCTGAATGCAGGACAACGCCCAACAACCATGGTTGCCTCTTGGTATTTGTTTAACTTCTTAAAACTAGCCATCACCATGGCGTCTAAGAATAAGCTTTCTTGAGCTTTTTATTTTTTATTAGCCAAACAAATGAATCACTATAGAGGCTGGCAAATGAATCATCGGGAGAAAAGCACTTATTCTACCTATGAAAATAAGATCTGATTAGAAAGGTAAACCCAGGACTCAAGGCCTCTATGTTCAGCAAGGCAACGCAATTTTTTGAATCTGTCGAGTAACCTTCTATTTTCTGAAAGCTTAATTATAAAACAGAGACCTAAATACATGAGTGGGAAAAATAAGCATATGTTTAGTGCTTCTCTGATCCCTGTATTTCTAAGTCTTCTTGTGATCCTAAGAACTCTTTTGCAGCATTCAAAGCCAATAAGAATAACAGAAGAATTCAGATACTTCAGCTGCCTGTATAATTTTCCATAGTCTTTTCTCATGTCATACAGATGCTCCAAACTACACTATCCTACCAGTGATTCAGACTTTTAATTTCCATGGTATTCTGTATAGTTAGCAATGAAAATTGCTTTTGTAATTATACAAATATAAAAATAATCATACAGGTAATTAAAGTATAAAGAAAAATATAAAATCACCTGACACTGAACTGTCTTGAGATATCTGCCACAAACATGTTGGTGATGATTTACTCATGCATGTGCTTACAAGTTTACATAGCTATTGTTTGTACAATACATTGTTTTTTGTCTTGGGCATATTTTACATTTTTTTCTGGCATTACTTCTCTCTTTTCTCATCTGATCCATTAATATCTCTAAATCACCAGGTAAACAATGTTAACAGCAAGAGGTTTACCCTTCCAAAGCATTTTCTACCCAATGAGTATGTAGTATATACAAATTTTTTGTTCTTATTGTTTTGTTTTTTTAAATAACAAAATTTGTCAGTAACTCTCAAAACTTAATAATAACAACCCAATATAGAAAATGAGCAAAAATTACAATAGACACCAAAGAAGATAATCAGAGGGTAAAAGCAGCACTTAAGGAAGATGGTCAACACCATTAGTTTTTATGAAAATGTAAAGATCACAACTATGGGCCTATTACAATGACTAAAATTGAAATACTATCACACAAGTGTTACAATGTCATGGAGGAACTGAAATTCTGATGCGTTGTTGGAGGGGATGCAAACTGGTGTGGTTAATTTGGAAAATGTTTTTGTAGTGTCTGCTACATTCCTCATGGGATCAACTCTTTCCACTTGGGGCATGCACCCAAGGAAATGAAAGGCTACTCTAAGATGGGTGCTCATAGCCACACTTATTGTAATAGATCAAAACTGAAATGTTCATCAGCAAGTGAATGGATAAACAAATTGGGCTGTATTCAGACCATGGAATACTAGTCAGAAATTTAAAAACTGACTGTGATATAACCCACACAGATAAATCCCAGAATAATTATGGTGAATGAAGGAAACAAGACAAAAAGAACAAGTGCTTTTTGTTGTGTATAATTCCTTTCATGTAAAATTCTGGATCTGTGGTACTAATCTGTAGGAAGGAAAAAGCAGATCAGTGGTTGCCTGAGGAGAGAAGGGGACAGGGAAGACAAGATGGAAGAACTGAGCCGGGCATGGTGGCACACGCTTGTGATCCCAGTACTTGGGAGGCTGAGACTGGAGGATCCGGGTTCGCGGCCAGCCTCAGCTACTTAGTGAGGCCCTCCACAACTTAGTGA